>SWBL01000111.1:0-144170 GCA_024195585.1 Aureobasidium sp. EXF-3400
TGTTCTACCGTAAACCAAGGGGAAAAGGCTTGGATCAACGAGATTCAGCACGGCCTGCTGCCTCGGGGCTTTCTCATCCGCTTCAAGTAGCTCCGCAGCATCCCTCAACTCAGTCTGAATCATTTCCGCAATCGCATCAGATTTGACAATTCCTGCTCCAGTGTTGAAGACCACGATGTTGCCAGTCTGTTCGAAATACAGAGCTTTATCCCGCAGCTCGGCTAAGCACCAGTCCCATGCCTTGGGACTAATAAGCGGTCTCGACAGTGCCTGCGTACGCCAGTCGACCATCAGATCATCGTCGAATATGTCTTCATGCCAGCCATGCTCTTCAGTCAGGTCGTTCATAAGACCAAGCATAGCAAGTTCTCGTGCGGTCAGGTTCGGCCATTGTGCCCATTCGGTTGCACCATGAGTAAACCGATTCTGAGGGGAGAACTCAAGATCGAGCGGGACGTCGGAGAAACCAGGCACTTCCAACGAGCCATGACCATCGTTGCACAAGCATGGGTCGCTCATTTGTCTGTAGCTATTGACCAAATGAAGATGATTTGCGGAGTGTCGTGAAGATGCAGAGTAACTATCTGTACTGCTTGTAGCATATATAAAGTAGTAATATGGTTTGTGGTCTAGAACGTGGCTCGCTTAGCACTAATCAGCGATACGACGAATATATCAAAGCTTGTGTGCGGTCGACAGATTCGAAGACGCCAGATCGTCAGAGAATTATAAAGATTAGCCGTGCCAAGGTAGATTCAATTTACCAGATGCCCCAGACTTGACGCGGTGTCACACAATAGGCAAGTGTCGCATCACCCCGGGAAATTGCTTACCGCTTCACCTAATGAGGGTTCATTGGGTAGTCGCGTGAGAAGATCATCGTATCGAGACGTCTCGCAGCTTTGACAAATATATTTTCGTCCATTCCCACCATCGCTGTGAGAAAACTCAAACCCTGCACAGCCCAACATGGGAGCGCCGCCTGCTTACAACAAACGAACTCGTACCTACAAGACACATGGAGACACGCCAATAAAACTCGACATTTACCTTCCTCTCCTTGCTTCGCCTAGCGACACCAAGGATGAGAGTCCCAGACCTCGGCCTATCCTCCTCTTCTTCCATGGCGGATATCTTGTACGTTCGCTCTTGTTGATCACCCTTTCCAGCGCTTTCGACCAGACACATGATCATGCAATTCTGTCCTACTCTAACAAGCCATGATTCTCACAGATCACTGGCACGCGTGACGCTGTCCCTCCGTGGCTGCTTCACTCTGTTCTTTTTCTCGGTTGGACTGTAGTATCACCAGACTTTCGCGTTCTTCCAGAGTCCAACGGCTTTGCGGTGATTGAAGATGTCATTGCTGCGTATCGTTGGATCGTTGCCAATCCATCAGAATGTGGACATACTGCTTCCCTGAGCAACACACGTCAAAATCCCGATATTGTTCTTGCAGGAGCAAGTTCAGGGGGATGGTGCGCTCTCGTCGCAGCACTTCACTTCTCTGCGCAGGCGGACTGGCAGCAGCCACGTCTTCATGACCAGCCTGTATCCGGCGCTCCACGGTATCCCAAAGCTCTTCTGCTACTGTACCCAATGCTCGATCTCAGTAGTCCAAGATGGCGCCAACCAGTCTTCGTCGCTCCGGAACCGATGTGCGAGACAACAGTCAGAGAGAGCCTTGCCTCTGCCAACCAGCGTGTTGAAGACCGAGTGATCAGTCTGGGCGAACCTTTTCCGACTCCAGAGGCAGAGATGCGCACGCGAAAACGGTTGCCGCTCCTATGGGCGACCATGCAATCTGGCAGATGGCTGGATTACCTTACTGGAGTCGAGGGTTTCGCTGTAGATGTGGCGGACTCTGGCATTGAGGGAGCAACCTTGTACTGGAGTCTCAGCGACAATGACGGAATCTACCCGCAAAAACTCTTTCCACTTGACTTCGCTAATTTCAATACATTATCTTCTGCCGTGCCGACCATAATCGTCCACGGTACAAGAGACCTCGAGATACCTATCTCCGAAAGTGAGACACTTGTGGAGAGAATTGAGGATGCTCAAATAGGCGACTCAAAAACAGGCGGAGTAAAGTTCTACCCTGTCGAAGGTGCTGGACATGTTTTCGATCTAGACATTGACCCGAGCGATGTGAACATCGACATGTCTGATATGGAGGAAGACAAGGGGATAGAGAGAGGGTATGCATCCGTCCTGGCAAAGGCCTTGCAAGATCTACGCAGAATCACTGAGTGAGTATCATTGTGCGTAAAGGGACATACATAGACGGCATACTGATACATATCGTACTTCATAACACTATCCGGACCTCACTGACTCTGTTTCCTGAGCTGAGCTCTTCACGTCAGATTTACATGTGAACTCATCAAGACAGCCGTCTTGCTTGACGTACTGTAGGAGTCGTATGCGCTAAAGTTAGAAACGCAGGCGAATATAGAGAGCATGGATGCAGAAATGTTTCCTCACGAGTTTGGAGACGTGGTAGTGGTCGCAGATAGAAAATTGGACCGTTGCTGGAGGGATTTCCCCAAATGACAATAAGTCACGTCAAGCAGATTCTGCTTATGATCATCTCCGTTCCAATACTTGGTGCACCTTCCTGCAAATGACTTCGGAGCGGATGTTTGGTTTTCAAAAGCCGAGTTGTCATGTGCAGGAGTGATTGTCTCTGTCAATCTAGCATACCTTTCTAGAATTGATGGGTCAGCTGCGAAGCCATTTAGTGTTTTCTGTATACGCACCCAAAAGTGGTCAAGCGGCCGTTGAAAGTTTCGGTCGAAAGCGAGCCCTATGTTGCCCTATCCTCAACGAGAACACCTTTGTTGACGTCAATAGTTCGAGACAGGCTGCCACCAGTGGCCGGATAGCTGAGCGCTCCCAGATCCCACAGCGAATTTACTTAAGACGACCTTATGATTGCCATAGACAGATAGTCTTAGGGCTTTTTGCGTTTACAACCGTGTCGCTCCCTTCATTACTTCCCATCACTCACACTTCTACCAGCATCATGCGATCGAGCCATGTTACCGAACCTGAGCCTGTACTCATAGTCGGCGCTGGACCCACTGGACTTTGTCTGGCACTATGGCTCAATCGACTTGGCATATCCTTCAGAATCCTCGACCGAGCCTCAGGTCCTGGGACCACTTCACGCGCCATTATCTGCCATGCTAGGACTTTAGAGATGTATCAGTCCCTGGGGATTGCCGAGGATATGATATCGCATGGATCAAAGCTACAGAACGTCACCATCTCCCAGCAAGGCCATATTAGAGGATCACTCAAGTTCGGCAATATCGGCACTGGATTGAGTCCATTTCCATTTATTCTATCTTTGCCGCAGGATATCCATGAGAGAGTCTTACTGGATCATCTGGAAAACGCAAGAGTGTCTATCGAGTGGGGTACATCGCTTGAATCGTTGCAGCAACATGACAATGGTGTGGTAGCTCGAGTCCGTGGGCCTCATTCTGACCATGAAGACATATCAGCAAGATTTCTCGCTGGGTGCGACGGCGCGAGAAGCACTGCGCGTAAAAGCTCCGGTATCAAATTCGAAGGTGGCACCTATGAGCAGAAATTCTTCGTGTCCGATGTCAGTGCCACTGGACACATCCCAAATGGTGATGTCAACATCTTCGCCTCCGGCCGCAATTTCTGTATCGCAATTCCGCTGCCTGGAGAAAGCAGATATCGTGTCCTTGGCCTGGTTCCGGAAGGAGTGAAAGAGTCTGATCTCGAATTTCTAGATATACAGCCTGCGGTGGAGGACAACACCAAGCTTGGAATTACAGACGTGCACTGGTTCTCAACCTATAATGTGCATCATCGAGTGGCATCGCAATTCCGAGATCGCAATATCTTCTTACTCGGTGACGCCGCACATGTGCATTCTCCAGTGGGCGGTCAAGGTATGAACACAGGGCTTGGAGACGCAGCAAACCTGGCCTGGAAACTGGCAGCTTGTCTGAAGGGTGTCACTGATTCTGAGATTCTGGATACCTACCATCAAGAACGCGCCGCGTTTGCGACTGAGTTGGTCAACTCGACCGATCGAGTCTTCACATTCGTGCAGTCCAGATCCATCATGGGCACTATTGCTCGCTCAATCATGCTTCCGTATGTATTGCCACTGGCGTTCAAGCTGCCGTGGATACCGACGTTCGCCTTCAAGAAGAATTCGCAGATACAGATCAGTTATCCTCAGAGTAATCTGTCGACTGGGAAGGGCGCTGGCTGCAGGTTGCCATGGATTGAAACTGGGGAGAGAAGTAATTACCAATCATTGCAGAATTTGAGTTGGGTGATGCATGTATACGGCAAGGCAAGTGATGACACCGCTGCTCTGGCGTCAGAGTCTAGTATTCCTCTGTTCGAATATGCGTGGTCCGATACCATGTCGAATGCTGGAATAATTCAAAATGCGATATATCTTGTGCGGCCAGATGGGTACGTGGGATATCTAGGGACGCAATCGGAGCAAGAGGTTGGTAGTTACATGGAGAAGTGGATTGCAGCAAACAACAAGTGAACTTAGGTGTGCCTCATAAAGTGAGTAGCACCACCCAAGCATCGTCTTAAAGAAGTTAAGATCGTTGGGGCTATCACTCTTCGAACAGCCGTAGCGTGAATCCAATCTCGCTGTCATTATTGCCTCCTGTCTGTGTTAGTGTCTTCGATATCCAAGGGCCCAGAATGGCTTGGGTCGACAGCAACATTCGTTCCCTCGGTGAAGTCAAAGACAGCTGAGATACAGTCCGACCATGCATTGTAGTTACCTGCTGACGGAGTCAGCGAGATTAGATATCTCTTAACCGCGTCCGACTGTGACTTCATTCGGGCATTTGACCACCATTGATTGGTCCTCGCAAGCGACGCAAACCAGCAAAGAAGAAGCATCATCACCCCTGGAGATCGCTTTGCAACCAACGAGCGAATCTCAGGGTAGGCAACCCCTCCAAAACTGAGGATAAGGTCTGGGTGATGCTTGATATTATGTGGAGACATCATAGGTGCCAGGATCACCGCCACTCTACGGATCAGGTTGTTGGTATGTGCGTTTCTGTTGTCGAGCTGGCATATCTTTTGAAGTATCAAGAATATGCTCGAGTCGTCTGTAGTCGCTGAGTTGCCTGGACGTCCTGACTTGAACACAGGACCGAAGGCCGAAGAAGATGTAAAGGTCCCAAGGGTCATTCGAAGAACCCACATGCCACGAGATACAGCTAATGGAGCGAGCATGACATTTACTGCTGCGTCATAATCGATGTTGAATGCTTCAAGCGACATGGTCTCCTCCAGGCAATTAGTATAGTACATTGACAAAAGCGTACCGGTGACCAAAGCATCGCCTTGTTCTTGAGAAGTGCTTGATCCCGCTGCAGACAATGCGACTCGATAATCTCGTAGTCCATACTGCCAGTGGACAGCCTCAAGTAAAGCATAGCTAGCATCTCTGGTTTTGTTTGCTCTGTACAAACGCCGCAGATGGGCAGAGGAAAGCGCCAAGATCATATGCATAACAAAGGGCTGTTGCCACGCGGACTGTGGTACCCATTCATACATGACTTTGCGCATGTCCTGGCCACCTAATGTCTTCGAAGTGACGTTCCGAAAGTGGTGCAATGCGTGAGAGGTATCAGAAGTTGAGGCCCTTGCGAGAGGTTCGTGCAATGTCGATCCAAGTAGCTTGTTGAGATCCGATCGAACCATCTCCGTCGAGATGTCATGCATTAAGGTAGACGGTGACGTGACCCTGAGATCTGGCCTAGAGGAATAACGAGTCGGCGAGTAGATACAATCATAGCCCTCACGTAGGCGATGGCAATAAGAGCATCGTGGTAAGACTTCGTCACACTTTACTGATTCTTAGCATGTTGAATCATCCCAGCGGGACTTTCTGACCTTGATTCTTCGTTCTTTGCAAGCTTGACATCCGTTTCTCGATTTTCTGTGCGGGCGTCTCACTTTGCGGACTTCTGTTAGCGGCGAGGTCTCAGTATTACTCGTGTCGTTCCTGATTCGGAATACGCGCTGCTGCGCGGCAATCGACATTTGTCAGGGGTGATGGCAGGGCTGGTGGCAGGAGTAGCGAAGTACAGGCGAGTGAAGTCGAGGTTTGAATAGTCCCGGCGTCGCGCGGCTAGGTAGCTTCGACTCTTCCAGCGTTTGCTGGACGAACTCTGATTAGACTTTGACGGGGCTTAGGGCTAACCTAAAATGATGATTTCTTTGTCCGTAGAGAGTGACCGTATCTCAGAAATCAAAGTCCGAAAGTCGCCAAATCCGTGCCTATGTTAGATTGCTGGTTCATCGTTGCTCGGCTCTCGAAAGTCGTTGTTTACCTTGCACAATCGTCAATACGCCACGACGAGGGGCAAGCTTTATAAAAATGGCCCTATGTCCTCGGGCAGGTACAAGGTCGAATAACGAGACCACCGCATCGCTTTATACCTCACTTCCAATCTCAATTTGCGAACCATCGGAAGCATGGCTAGTACAACACCGATCGATGGATATACCGATCCCCATTTTCCGAACCCCATGGGGCCTCACGATTCTATGATTATCATCTACGGGTACCTTACTCTTGAAAAGCTCTTGGGAACGCAGACATTAAGAGAGACTCAGATATACTCCGTCACTCGCCCTTGCTGTCCTCGCCATCGTATTGTTCGCCATCGCAGCGATGATGCACCTATGGCTTCTCGTTCGCTACCGGACCTGGTACTTCAGCACCATACTCGTTGGTACATTCATGGAGATCGTCGGTTACATCTTTCGCCTTCTGTCCAGCCAGCAGGATCCTTATTCCGTAATTTGGTTTGTCGTACAAGTACGTGATCCAAGCTGACTTGAGTCTCTCCTGTCAAATTGACAAGACTTAGTACTTCCTCATCGTTGTCGCGCCCGTGATGTTCAGCGCAGCGATCTACATCACCGTCTCGAAGATGATCCAAGTCTATGGAGAAACATACGCTCCTCTGCCTCCAAAGCTGATCATATGGATCTTTGTCATATGCGATGTCGTCTCGACGATTGTGCAGGTTGCTGGCGCTGCATTAGTGGGCGTGGCGTACTCGGATCAAAAGGACCCAACGACGTACAACCACATCCTGTTGGCTGGTCTTGCCTTCCAGGTAGCATCATTCGCCATATACCTCTTCATACTGGCGACCACACTGTACAAAGCAAGGAACAGTACCAAGTCTATCGATCGAGGATTTGTGCTTGCTTTGCTGGTGGCCACATTGGCTGTGTATCTACGAACGTGCTTCAGATTAGCCGAGACGGCAGAAGGGCTCATGGCGATGCTTTCGACTCACGAGGTCTACTTCGCTTGCCTTGAATTCGCGCCTATCGTCATTGCAGTGTTCCTGTTCACCTGGTGGCATCCCGGAAGGTGGTTGCACGAGTCCCGAGACAGAACTTCCCATGGTGAAGTCGAGATGGCTCGAGGCTAAGCTTCGATATTCTACTCACTGCCCTTAAACCCCACAATCCATTCAATGTATGGTTTAGAGTATTGAGAAAGAAGGAAACTATTGAGGAAACGAGAGTGTCGAGTGTAGTCTATGTTGTCAGAAGTAAGAGTTCCGTCACTCAGTGCTGGGTGGACGGCCTGGATTGGAGCTTCGTTGCTGTGAGGGGGTCGCGGAAGCACATCGAACAATGGTAGAAAAAGAATCTCGAACAAGTAGAACTCGATCAGTGGCGGTTGAGGACAAGATTCCAGGCGTCCGAGGGGGAGCAGGAAATGACTTGGCAAATGATAATCTTGTATTGTTGAATCAACCCAGATTTGTTGATCTTTCTACAGATGATCAGGCTGACTCTGAAAGCGGTCGCTAGGTACGCAGATCATGTCCCCGTGCAGCGATATAATCGCGACGCATGCATGACTGAATATAAATAGCTAGTGCAAAATTGTTACGCCTCACCGCATATTGCTGACATGCGTGGGATTCCAATCAAGCGACTTCAACTAATCTCTCAATTTCGACAATTGCCGCTTCGCGATCTCACCCTCTAGAAGGATCGGAGAAGAATGGGGTTTGGTTGGATCTAAACGCAAGGGATGCGCGTGGCACTATGGAGCATATGTGTAGACCGAACTACCTGCCAAAATTGTCTTTAAGGCCAATCTCATTGGTATCCAATAGCAATCGCCCTCGCAGGATGAGTCACAAGCTCGCAACATATATCATTCCAGCTGCACTGGAAGCTGATTATATCGCAACTACTCTGGCATACTTTACATATCACGAGCATGACTTCAACCTTCAATCTTCCCCATTTGGAACCAGCGAAGTATAGGTGGACTATCTCATCGACCGACAAGTCCGCCCGACGCGTTGCAGTCGGCACCGAGCAACTGATTGGTATCAGGCACGCAAACGCGAAAGGACAATACGATATCTACGTGAGCACTACATTGGATCTCAGCTTGCCAGGATTGAGTCTCGAAGAACTACATCGATATGTTTCTTCTGCTCTGATCCATATACGCTACCAGCACCCTGAGGTAGCTGCGACTGCTGTTTGGGAAGCTAATAAACCCACTCCACCAATCATTGTGTACACTCCTCCTAGCGTCTCGGAAGCTCAAGCATGGGCTGTAGATACTGTGTCGTTATGCACAAGTTCTCAAGATGGTCTTGCGCTGCGCTCCGAGCAGGAGCAATCGAGAGCTTCTATGCCTCAACACGGAAGCTCAGTCAAGGTCACCCTATCTACGGACGTCAGCACTCTGCAGACCTCACTGCCTAAAGACACTCGCATCTCTATGCTGTGTCGGTTCCATCACATATTCTGGGACGGCATGAGCGCGAGACAATTCGGCGGCGATCTTCTTCGGCAGACTGGCGTTTCGTGGACCAAGAAGGAAGAACCTCTCCAGGTGGCAAACATCTACCCTTGGGGCGAAGAGATCAAGAATCTGGCCGAACCTCTGCTTGATGCACTGGAAATTGATGTTGAACATCTCGGTCGAGACTACGACACTGCAGCCGATGAGTTTATTGCAGAAACGATGAAGTCACAGGTTGGTTCTTGGGAGTCACTGTATCATATCACGGAATGAATGCTGACTAGTCGCGCAAAGTCAAGCTGGGGTCTTGCAACAGAAAACTCGATCGGAATTCCGAGAACTGAGATCGTGACTTTCACCGTAGCTGAAAGTAACGCAATGATCAAGAGTGTCAAATCGCGAGTCGGACCTGAGTATACGATCTCGCATTTAGGACACGCAGCAATGGTGCTCGCTCTCCTCAAGATCCGACCTCTTTCATCTGACATAAATGATACAATTCATCTCTGTACACCGCTGCCCGCGAATGGTAGACGTTACCTCAAAGAGCCAGATTTGAAGCGCTACGGTTGCTGTCAAGCAGGCGCAGTCGCTCCATTCTCAGACCTGAGATCGTGGATTGTCGACGAAGATGACCGCGAGGCCGTCAAGAAGACCTTGGAGAGTGGCTGCAGACATGTCAAAGAAAGCTATGACCACTGGTTGAACAAAGAATATCAGGTTGCTGTCAATGTGTCCAAAGACAACTTCCTGGCTAGCTATCTCAGCAGGTATGTACAAGATCCAAAGTTGATTCGTGATCGACCCGCTAACGCTTCCGATCAGTGCTGCACTGACTCCAAAGAGTTCAAGCATTCCGGTCTGTTTGTCTTCGACCACGAGAGATGGGACTCACTAGCTGACGTACTTACAGATGTTTGTCAGTGACGGCGTCATCGACCACTACGTTCCTTCGTCTGTCAAGGCTCCGGATGGCGAAGAGCTATTCTCAGTGGATGAATGTATCTTCCTCCTTGACACTTATGGATCTGATATGTGAGTCCATGCTCCTACCAGCTTTCCAGTCCGAATCAAACATCTGATCCACTAACTCATGACCAGCCTTATGCGCATGGACAGTTTCAAAGGAGCAACTGCCTTGACTATCTCATATAACGACGGTTTCCTCGACCGCGAAAGTGCTAGAGAAATGCTCAGATATGTAGCTAAGTTCATGTTAGCTATCGTATAGTTCGATATGGAGCTTGGGAAAGACAAAGGGTCAAGCCTAAGATTGAGAGATAATACTTTGTGTAGATTTGCTCTAACTTTACCACATCTGTGACCTATTCCCAACATACACGAGATGGTGTAGATTCACTTTGGAAACACACGGGCGGCTATTATGGCTGAATGCTAAGGACATGCTGTAATTGTGGCGACCTGTTTTATTTCGCCCGATGTCAAAGTCCAATTTTATGTATGCTTGTGCCTTCAAAACTCAGTATTCATTATCACCGAAATATTGAGCTTGCCTCAAGGATCATGATAGCTAACATGAAACCAGCGGCTGTAGCCGATATTCCGAACAATATCCAACCCCAGTTGGGTGCGTGTCTCTCCTGGCCAGGACGGACCGTCAACGTGGAATCGACATGGTTCACGGAGACGTCGCCTACAGTGCGAGCACTCGCACCCAAGTACCGATGAAGCATCTGCTTGACTTCTCGGGGGTGGTCATAAGGAACCATGTGTGATGCGTTGTAGTATCTCACATATGTTAAGTTGTGCGCCGAATACCATTCTCCAAGAACCCGGTCCTCAATCATCCAGGCGGCGTGTGATGAGTCCTTGATCTGCAGAGTTGCAGTACCGTTCCACTCAAGCTTCTGGATGAATTTCTCTAGTCCAAGGTGATTGCAAGCGAAGTCTCTGTCACCTGCGTATAGCAGGACAGGCATGTCGCTAATGAGTTCCGGGAGTAATCGGGACGAAGGTAAGGAGTTTCGGTCTGTAAATGCTGCACCGACATCTGGTCGGCATTCTGCCCAGTGGCCCGATTTGGGATCCACATGTAGTGTTTCCATCACGTCCTCGCGTTGCATATACGTAGCGAGAATCTCTTGTTCTGGAGGATAATTCATACCGCATCTCGGAAATTCGTCCCACTTGCGCACGTCGTACATGTTGAAGCAATTGCCGTTTTTCTGGCTCAGCATCAGGATGTCTCCCATCAAGTCCGAACACTTGGGAGATCTGACGTGATCTCTTCCTCCGTTTGCTAACACTTCTAGGCACGCCTCCTGTTTGTGCCTGATGGTTTCCAATGAATTTTTCGGAACGAGATCGTTGGCTATGGCGTACTCCATGTATGCAGGATACTGTGATTGCCCATCAATCCACCCATTTCCTATGATCAGCCCAGATAGATTCCAGTTGCGGGCCCTTTTGCGATTGCGAAGTTGAATGGCTTGAGCGATATGCGGAATGTATTGGCCAGCAAAAGACTCTCCAGCCAGATATAACTGTGAGGGATATCAGCATCCTGTTTTGTAACCACTCAACAACGATTGACTCGCAGTATTATCGGCATAGTGTGGAAAAACGTCGAAGAAATTCTCCAGGAAAGCAATGATGGACCTGGCGGCCTCATCGAGCTCTGTAGCGAACAGATCAGGAGGAGCAAAGCTATATCCAGTGCCGATTGGGTTATCGATGAAAAGCAGATTCCCGTACTCAGCCCATGATCCTTCGTTGTACGTCAGGGTGCCGTTGGATTGCATTCTGTAAGGGCCTATCTCGAGCATCGCCCCGGTTGATGAGCTACAACCGGGCCCACCATTGAACCATAGGAAGGTCTTGTCAGCTGACTCAGGAAGCGCACTTGCGAAATGCCAGAAGAAGAGACTTGTGTTCTGCAGAGGTGAGACGGGCATCAAGCTGGCGCACATCATGTTAGCTCAATGAGATGGTCAGAGTATGCGCACTCACCCAGCATGTATAGCGGATGGCAGAGCCGGTGCATCAGGGAGAGAAGCGACTTCGTAGTTTGTTGAAAGATAACCGTCGGAATGAGCATCTGAAACTCCCGACCACCGCGACAAAAGCACAGTGGTCAGAATAGTCGCAAAGTGCATGATGGAATCAGCTAAGTGTACTGAAGTCACTCGCTGGATTCTGAGTCTTTGGAGCTGAAGTCAAAGAGCATTCGAATGTGCGGACTGCCTGGCTGGTTGGTGGCAGACGATGAGACCAAGATGAACTTTCGTAGTGTTGATGGAACCACTTTGATGTGGGGACATCAGTCACGCTAACACCATGAACTTTAGCCGTTATCTGGATCGTATTGAAGAATATAAGCACGTATCGTATCTGCGGCACAGCCGTCCGATCATCACCTGCGCGAAGCACAAGCTCAAGTGGTCACCGCTCGATGACAGCCGCCATTTGTCGCGCCAAACTCGGCCGGGCCGACACGGGCGCGGATATCAAAGCTTAAATTAACGTGGAGCAAGGGTTAATTCATCGTGGACCCAGACTTCACCTCCTACGAGTTGTTCTTTCGCAGACGTCACGCGAACACGGTGAGGCACAGGATAAGGGCCAATACTGGAAATTTCAATTGAATAGGTGGCGAGCTATCTACTATGCAGAACTACTGCATGGTGACCGTTGTCTCTGACTGGTGACCGCTCAATCATCATAGATGTCATCAACCTTGGGTTCTCTCTTGTCAAGCTTGATGTCGTAGTTCTCGGCGTACTCGACCTTAGGGTTGCGTCTGTCGAGCTTGATGTCGTAGTTCTCGGCATATTCAACCTTGGGATCGCGTCTGTCGAGCTTGATGTCGTAGTTCTCGGCATATTCAACCTTGGGGTTGCGTCTCTCGAGCTTGATGTCGTAGTTCTCGGCATATTCGACCTTGAGGTTGCGTCTGTCGAGCTTGATGTCGTAGTTCTCGGCATATTCGACCTTGGGGTTGCGTCTGTCGAGCTTGATGTCGTAGTTCTCGGCGTATTCGACTTTGGGGTCGCGCTTGTCAACGCTGAGATCGCGCTCGACGGGCTCAATGAGAGCTTTGACCGCTCTGTTAGATCTCTAGAGTACAAAGGGGGAGGATGATGAACATACGGAGAGTAGGCAATGCCATTACAACGCTTGCCATGGCAGCCAAATTGAAGAGGACGGACTTGGGGAGCATGATGTATGAGGATGAATGAGTGGATGGTTCGAAGAGTTGAGTTTGTTCTTAGATGATTGTGGGAAACCTGTTCTTTATATCCCACATTCCTCATAGCCATCTCTCGAAATCGGAGCCCATAAATCCCTCATTGAGGCACAGTGTCCGAGATGATTCTGTACACTTATCTCGGCCAGTCGTAGCAGTGCAACAGGTGACCCGACTAGCGCCGAGTATCTAGCACCTGCATGCACGTAGGTCTCAAGAAGATTGTCCGTCTCAACTCGGCTAAATGTAGTGATAAGGGAAGGGGCATGGTTCGGTACTAACTTGGAGACTGACCAGTTTGTCGGGTTGTGTATAGTATGGCAGACCTATCGCAATGCAACGGAGATGCCGATATTCGGACCTTCCGCAAAGGGCAAAGATCCATGTTCAGATACATATAAGATGCTCCAAGAGGAAGCTTCACTAACGCTCGGCAAAGATAGGACTCTTCGATTCACACAATGTCAGACAAGGACCAATATCTTCAGCTTCCAAGCCAGGAGCAGCCATTTTTGGCGTTTGAGGACGATGATGGTCTCGTGGAACATTCACCCTCCCCAAGCCCAACTTCGCGCCGCAGGTTCGGTCCATTGGCTATCACTATCATCAACATCACTATTCTTCTCTGCACCATCGTCTTGGTTTTCTGGTCCCGCTACTACCCAAGTGTTGCTGGTATTCGCAACTACCACCTCCGTCAGACCAACAATCATTGTAAATCACCCTCACCTTCCTCAAACATTCAATTTTGCATAGCTAAATTCTGTCAGCGCCGTTGTTTAACGACATCGATCTCCCTTTGAAAGATACAAAGATGGACGGAATGCTTCTTGACGTCCATCATAGCATCTTTCTTGCGGATCCCAGCCCTGATGTCGACCAAGCATGGCAGGATTTGACGAGAAATGACTTTGTACATGTCTCTGGGGCTGATATTGTCAAGATGGGAAAAGATCCTCAAGTCTGCGCAAAGCTGCCTGAGGAATGGGGTCATGGCCCAGATGCTTATGCCGCAGAGATGGACATTGTCCACAAGATCCATTGCCTCGATGCTTTGCGCAAAGAGATGCATTTCGACTACTACTATGGACACAAGTACCACAACCGCAGTGAGATCTCGGAAGGACATCGCATGCATGCGAATCATTGTCTCAACATTCTGCTCCAGACCTTGACTTGCGACTCCAATGCTGATCTTGTCCCGTTCGTATGGGTCCAAGGACAGACACATCCTTTTCCAGATTTCAGTATCCAGAGGAAATGCGGAGACTATGGTGCCATTACGAAATGGAAAGAAGATCATGCCATCGACAAGGAGAAGTTCACCGCACTTCGAAAGGCCGAGGAGGAGAAGCCCCTCAAGCTGTTGCCGGAGCTGAGACGCATTTTTGGGATTGATGATGATCATGGAGACCACAACAGTAACGATCATCAAGAACACCACGGTGATGATCATGCAGGCCACCATTAGTTGTATATCAATTGATCTGTGCAAGCTGTACTGATTACGATGACAAGTTTTGTAGTTTGAAAGCTTTGCTTTGCCTCATCAGCCAGTCAATTTCCGTAAAATCCTGTCAGTTGATCGTATCGATTTTCCCTTCCCATCTGTTCATATCGCTGGTCTAGTTGCGTGCTAGGATAAGTGTCATAGTCTCCCCTCCCGAGCGTTAGCATACCTCGGGAGAACTGCTTAGTTCAACAATGAGATGCAGCGCAATTGATCCAAGGTTTCATATCTGCAAGATAACGGTCGCCTACACTTCGACATGAGTCATTGCGTGAGGGGAAACGAAGTCAGACCCACTGATACAGAAAACCCTATCTGTATTATAGGGTCGTATAGTGTTATACGCACGTAGACCCCTCTTGGGACTATAGCATGAATAGTCTGTCGCGGCGAGAGCCAATCAGGAAGAGCCCATCTGCCGGGCAGCATTGGCTTCAAATCTGGCAAGCGTTGTTCCGTTGAGCGACTCCGCCAAGATATATTAAGCATCACCAAGCGCCAAATTCCCTGCGCCAATGTGGCTTGAATTAGCTTGATTTGACGAACCTGGGGTCATGCACCTGGTGAAGATAAGGGTCCACCATCCCAAGAGCCGACGACCTACCTAAAGAAGATCAAGGTCAGGATATCATATGAGAAGTAGTGCGAATCCTGCGAAAGATCGTCTGGGATAATACCAGTCATGGCACAGCAAAGTGGGTCTATGCTGAGCGGGCCTGGAATCTCGTGCCTCACTCATGTGCGGGGATTCTTCCGCGAGTCCGTGCTTGGTGTGGAAGCCAGACTAATTGCTCCAGACCACGCAACTGTGCCTCAGATACTATCTTACCAAAGAAGCTCGAGGTTACATCGCCTCAATATCTGATACTACACGGCAGCGTTCTAGTTCAACAAGTGGCTGTACAATCACATACAGATACTGCCACCTGTCTTCTCTTGGCAGGTGGAATGAAAAAGGTCCCACACATGCTTGTGCCACACAGAAGCTCATTCAAAGTGGTAAGTAATACACAGATTGGCCTGCATGAACACAGGTACCAATTTCGGAGAACAGCCACCATTCGACACCGAGGTTCAGTCTATCAAAGCTTGGGTCCAGAGCTGTTCCACTCCACAAGATCCGTCTTAACACCATGTCGACAACTTGCAGAATTCATGCAATAATCATAACGCAAATGGTAAGCGAAGTTTGGAGAATACTGCGAATGATAACGGAAAATCGGTCTCTTTTTCTCTACTAGCAATTTGGAGAACTTGTGCTAGGCTAAGTGATGACCGTCGCCAGGTTCTCCAGGGTACACTTTGAGTCCATCGATCATCCTATACCACCCTTGGTGACCCAGGTCTGTCTGTTCAAATGGACAGCTGACATACTTGGTGAATATGGTTGTGCTGATCTCATGGGCTCCTCGTGCTTGCTGCATAATCTGATGTTCACAGTGACCTGTATGGTGGTAGTTTCCAATGTACCCATCCAGCGGCACCGCAGCAAGCACAGCACGATGCATCTTCCGCCACATGTATGTACAGTGATACATATGGAACTCTTGGGTGACATAAAGTGTATCGTGCTCGCCGAGAGCCACAGATTCATAAGGCACAGCCTCTGTACCGTTCTGAGAGGTGAAAAATGTCCAATTGCGGAGGCTGGTGAAGTCGGTCATGAGTTCGGAATCGAAACATCGCGAGGGCGTCCACGCGAAGGACATCACGTCGTACTGACAGCCTCGGGAACGCGCCTCATCTGCAGTGATCCCGCAAGTTTCAGGTTCCTTGATTGTGTGAATCGTGTGCGTAACCGCTAGAGTCGAGAAGATGATTATGGCCAAGACGAGTACGGAGGTGAGAGCGATCTTGAGCTTGCGGTGCGGGAAAGAATGAGTGGGTGCTTCTTCCTTGGTAGGCGCACGCACCAGATCCTCAGATGAGGGCACACTAGTGTAAAGCATTTGACCAGGCTCCAAGACGAGGAGTAGCAGAAGAAGGAGAGATGTTTGGGCATGGGTCAAGGTGAACCGGTCTTTTTGTATCAAACATCAGAGGAGCGTCGTTCATGACATATCCACCATGCAAGCATTTCGCTTATCGTTCAATCATCAATGCCAAGTTCCACCCGCAAAGAACCCTTTCCGGTAGGTCGATTGGGCCTAAGTGTCCTGGAAGGACCGTGCGCAGATACAGGCTAATGTGTACCCGATGTCCCGAAACCCCAAGCTTTTTGATATTCAGGGGTCACTGCACGGATCATGGTTCTTATCGCGAGATCTCTAGAATTTCACCTGTCATGAATTCCCCCCGAAACGCCTGTGGAAGGCGCGATGCAGGAGTAGATAAGGTCAAAAAGGCAGAGAACTGCGACTCGTGATCTCAAATAACTTGTTCCAATTGTCACTCCTTTGCGTACATACAAACACTTCATTGCTCCTAAGACCATCATGGACCTGAGAACGTGCGCTTGTTCTGCAACAAGTTTTGGTCCTGAGAGTTGTTCGGGAAGCTTCGACTTCACATTGCTCTTCGAACAGGCAATTCTCGAGATCGCGCCTGCCTGTCTGTTTCTATTGGCATCGCTATGGCGCTTCCGCCACACTTGGAAGTCTTCCATCAAGACTATCCCCAGTCGCATGTACATTCTCAAACTCGTTGGTGTTTTCCTACTCCAGTCTTGATTGGCCACGTTCTCATTACATATCACAGTTTTTCATAACAGTCTTAGTCGTCCTGCAACTCACTCTGCTCGTTCTTTGGAGCACACGTGCATGTGAAAGAACGACCACATCGACAGTCGCTGCTGTATTGGCTCTCGTCATCGCGATGGTCCTCATCCCTCTCTCACATACGGAACATTCCAGATCGGTCCGACCCTCAACCCTGATCTGCGTTTATCTCGTCGCTTCCATGGGGTTCGACGCAGTACAAGCACGCACTCTGTTCCTCACTGGAGTCGATATCGTCATTCCAGCGACACTTTGTGCCAGTATCGCTACTAAGCTGATCATAACGATGGTGGAAGCGAGTGAAAAGCGCGCATATCTGCGTCAGCCCTTTTGCTCATATCCGCCCGAGACCATCGCCAACACGTTCAATCGTACGTTTCTTTGGTGGCTCAATCGAACCTTCCTCACTGGCTTTCGAAAACTTATGACACATGACGATCTCGATTCCACCAGTTCTGAATTGCGGTCAAGGATGCTGGCACAGAGGCTGAAAACGTCCTGGAGGTCTCGGTGCACAAACCGAAGCCATTCTGTTCCACCTAGCAGATGGATGCTTCCACTCGCTTCGTTCTCTTGCTTCAGATCTGAGGTGATATCAGTCATCCCGGCTCGACTGTTCTTGATAGGTTTCAACTATGCACAGCCTTTCTTGTTTGCTAGGGCTATCAAGCTACTGGCTGAGCCGTCAGATCAGATTACAGAAAACTACGGATATGGACTTATAGCTGCAACCGGTATAATATACGTCGGCATTGCTGTAAGCTCAAGAACTCTTTTGAAAGTATACGAGCTAACATTCTACAAGTTGGCTACAGTCCGGTACCAGCAGAGTATGTTCAAGACATTGACGATGTTCCGAGGCGCAATGGTATCTCTAGTCTTCGATCACTCTGTTGCACTATCCGATTACATGAATGCAGATCATGCTGCAATCTCGCATATGTCCACAGGTACGTCGGTTCTTGGTTAATGTCTACACGATACTAACCGCGGTCTCAGATATTGAAGCCCTCTCACGATCACTGGTCGAGATCAATGAGTTCTGGGCTCGTTTCATAGAAGTGAGTGGATAATTCAGCTGTCACTTAGGCCACGCTTAACATTAATTCGACAGGTTGGCTTAGGTATCGGTTTGTTGGCAAGCCAGATTGGCGCTGTTGCCGTGGTTCCTATCATACTCGTCGCAGTATCCACGTATTGCCAGAGGTTCGTTTCGAGCACGATTGGTGCCAAAAGAAAAGCTTGGAACGGCGATGTTCAGAAGAGGATCGGAACTACTGCCACCATACTAGGTTCAATGAAATCAGTCAAGATTATGGGTATCGTATGTCATGCTTTTTATATGCTCAACCTGCTAATCATAGCTACCAGGTTTGGGTTCTCTTGTTGAACGACTGATACAGACCTACTGCTTGACGGAGCTTCGAACCTCCAGAGGGTTCATGTGGTTGATCTTGGCAATGAATTTTGTTGGTATGTTTCCGGGAACCTCTACACATATGGGACAATTGACTCATGGTTCTAGCTGTCATACCGGCAACGTGGGCACCAACCATCACGTTTATCGTTTATGCTATCCAGGCTACTGTCAGGCACACCGAGTCTCTTGGAATTGCTCAAGCGTTCACATCACTAGCTCTGCTGACCTTGGTAACTACGCCTGCATCAAAACTCCTGACTGTGTTACCGCAATCTGCAGCAGCTATGGGATGTTTCGAACGACTACAAACGTTTCTGCTCTTACCGGTCGCCTCCGATCGGTCGACCTCGTGGAACGGCATGGAACGTGACATCTCGTCGCCAGCACTACCCGAGCATGCGTCAGACTTCGAGTTGCAGACATTCGTCACCAAAGCTGATACGGGACAAGCAGTGATCACCGTAGAAGACCTTACTGTGTGTCCTTCAGCTACTTCTCCAGCTGCCGTATCTCACGCAACGTTTCGAATCGAAAAGGCCTCTGTCACGGCATTCCTCGGTCCAACAGGATCAGGCAAGACAACCCTTCTGAGAGCGTTACTCGGGGAGCTCAATGTGAAGTCAGGTCACATCTTAGGTCCTCGAGGTGCGGTCGCCTACTGTGCTCAAACTCCCTGGATGGTCAATTCATCTGTACGATCCAATATTTGTGGACCATACGCACGCGACACCGCTATTCATGAAGCTTGGTATAAGGAAGTTCTGCGTGCTTGCTGTTTGGACTCCGATATCTCGACCTTCCCACAGGGAGATGTAACTCAAGTTGGGAGTAAAGGATTCACTTTATCTGGAGGGCAAAGACATCGTGTCGTAAGTGCACCTCTGTTTGAGATGAACATCAAGACTTACTGAAGCAGGCTTTGGCCCGGGCAATATATTCTAGGCAACCAACACTAATTCTGGATGACGTGATGAGCGCGGTCGATCAGAACACAGCGCAGTTGATGCTTGACCGGCTTGTTGGCCCTCAGGGACTACTGCGAAGAAGCCAGTCCACTGTGCTCATAGCAACACATTCTCGTACGGGCCGGTTCACTTGGCCATACTCTCATGACTAATGATCTCGCAGTGGCTGTCCTCCCGTTCACTGACACAGTCTTGCGTCTGGATTCCAACGGCAACGTCACCATGTCCCATAATGCGCCTACCTTCAAGGTCGACTCGTTTTTGTCGACCGCCGAGTACGCTGACTCTGCCCTAAACCAGGAAAAAGCTTTGCAACCCAAGAAAACTAAAGCACGCCCAAGTGGGCCGACTGACGACGAACGCAAAGCCCTCTCAACAAGAACAGGCGACAAAACTATTTACAGATTCTACTTCAGATCTATCGGGCTCAGTTGGTTCCTCGCTTTCGTCGTTACCACCATCGCGGCCACATTTTGCAGCCATTTCTCACGTAAGTCTACCAAGAAGAAATAATAACTACCATTTCTGATCGTCCTCGGACAGAGGTATGGCTCCAGCTCTGGACTAGCAACGGTGGGACGCATTTGTCGCTGTATCTTCCCGTCTTCGTCGTACTTGCTCTTCTGACCAACGTCTTTACCAACCTCAACATGTGGTACGTCCTATTTGTCTTTACGAGTGGGTCTCCTCGAAATCTGACAAATCAGGATCATGTTTCTTAACATCATGCCAAAATCGGTCGCTCATCTGCATGAGACTTTGTTGAAGACGACTTTGGTGTCTGTATATGTTCTCACTTGTCTTCTGAACAATGTACTGATCAATCAATAGTGCACCTCTATCCTTTTTTGCATCGACAGACACAGGCAATATTCTGAATAGGTAAATGGCTCTCGAAAGAAATCTTCAGCCTCGTATACTGACTATAGCTTCACAGGTTCAGTCAAGATATCTCTCTAACCAGTATGGTACTTCCTACATCACTACTGTCTTCAGGAATTGGTGAGGGCGACATCCTACTGCAGCCACGATCGCTTCTAACTCCCCATCAGCACTCTTCGACAGCCTTGCACAAGCCGCATTGATTAGCACCGGATCTGCGTACATGGCTATAACGATCCCCTTCGTCCTGGTCGCCATCTATTTCATCCAAGCAGTGTATCTGCGAACGTCTCGACAGATTCGTTTCATGGATCTTGAGGCCAAAGCCCCGATATATTCACACTTCATTGAGGTAGGAGAAGGTGTAGCCACCATCAGAGCATTCGAGTGGCAGGAAGATGCAAAGGAACGCAATGCGGACCTACTTGATGCTTCTCAGACTCCATACTATCTGATGTACTGCATCCAAAGGTGGTTGCAATTGATTCTCGACCTTCTCGTCGCAGTTATGGCTGTTGTGGTGATGGCTCTAGCGGTTTCTCTGCGTTCATCAACCAGCGCCGGTCTCTTGGGCGTCGCCTTGAACAATATCCTAGGTTTCAACCAATCCTTGGGTCGATTGGTTCGTGAGTGGACCAACCTCGAGACTTCTCTCGCCGCTATTTCCCGAGTAAAGTCATTCTCAGAAACTACTGGTTCAGAGCGAGACTGCGACTATGCGGACGCGCGTCTCTCCTCGTGGCCATCATCAGGAAACTTCGTCTTGAGCAATGTAACAGCTTCCTACACTAGCGATGACTCCCGTCTGGTACTTGACGATATAAGCTTCGAGATACTTGCTGGACAAAGAATCGGTATTTGCGGAAGAACCGGCAGCGGCAAGAGTTCTCTGTTACTTACCTTCCTTCGTCTGCTCGAGCTGAGTTCTGGTTCCATAACCATCGACGGACTGGACATCGCAAACATCCCTCTCCAGAGGCTTCGCTCAAGTATAACAACAGTGGCTCAGGACCCTCTGCTGCTACCCATATCGATCCGTAAGAATCTTGATCTTCACGGGACAGCAACAGACGAATCTATCATAGTCGCCCTCCGCAAAGTCTGTCTCTGGGACATGATATCGGAACGTGGAGGGCTTGATGCGATTCTCTTGAAGGATTCAGTTAGCCAAGGCCAACTTCAACTGATTGCCCTTGCAAGAGCGCTTCTCCAGACCACGATGATCCTCTTACTGGACGAAGCAACAAGCAACTTAGATTCTGCAACGGATCAGATCATGCAAAAGGTGATCCAGGATGAGTTTAGGTCTTGCACTGTCATTGCTATCGCGCACCGGGTGAGTTTGGCATTGACCAATGTTAGATGTTCTTGACTGACAGAAACATCTCAGCTGGAGACTATCAGCGCGTTTGACAAGATTGCAGTTCTCGACCAGGGGAGACTGGTGGCTTTTGATTCACCTGCGTCGATCTTGAGGCGTGACGATTGTGATGCGCTTTTAGTGGACTAAGATGCTTAGCTCACAAAGAGTCATCGACTTGACCAGTAAGGGCTGCGCTGGTATTGTTTGGTGATGACCAATCCATATCAGAGAGGGCGTGTAGGTATAGCATCGAAGATCATAGCTCCACAAAGATTGTCTATCTCTGCTCCTTTTCAATAGTCCTTGATAGTCTGCAGTCAGTCAAAGCGGAACATTGTCAAATTACTCAAAGCCAATCTCGAATGACTGAATATGTTATGGAGCAAATGGGTGACGTACAAAACTTGGAAAGTCACGACTTCCGAGCCCCCAAGGAAAAGAGTGGAAAACTTACAGAGTTGGATTGAGATTGCTGTCAGATAGGGTGCTGGTAATATAAATGAATGCTTCGCTTACAAGACTTTATCCGGATGTTTCTTATCTATCCGCGGCCAATCAGATGACAGTTAAGGAAGCTGCCTACAACTCCGCCTGCCCCACTGTTTTTCGCTATCTTCATGAAAATCAAATTACTGCCTAGCAGGGCCTCCGCTCGTCGTTCGCATATATTCGGCAATGATGCGATGTCTTTTGACTACGCGTCGCTGAGTTGCAAGGGCTCCAGACAAGCGTTTTACACAAATGCGAATTTGGATTCGCAGAGTGGTAAGACTCTCGGTTCGGAACCAACACGGATAACGTGACCTTCTACGAGCAGTGGTGCTTTGTGAGCTGACCGTACTTGCTAGGATTTTACGTTCTGGCAAAATGACACAAACAAACGAGACGACAAGTCTCCTAACCGCGCATGAGTGCGAAACTGGGACCGTCGAGAATCATCGCCACGAACCAACACACTCCGACAGCAAGTCCCACTCTGGTAGAACTACCGTGATACTCTGCGGTCTCTTCGTCATCCTTTTTCAATTTGCAGATATTCTCAGGTTTGCTCCCTCCTTGCATCTTCTCGAGCTAGGATATTGCAGGAATTACTACCTCGAGCACGATCCACGCTTGATCGATTCTGCCGGACACATTCCTGAACGCCTCTGCAAGCTGCAAGAGATTCAAGAAGATCTATCATCCATCAGGGCATGGCTTGGGTTCCTGGAAGGACTTGTCGGTAGGCTTCATCTCTTATATGGCTACAAACACCCTATTGATTGTCCACGCAGGCCTTGTGTTGGTGATTCCGTACGGCATGTTGAGCGAGAAGATTGGAGGACGCTTTGTCGCTGCACTGAATCTTTTTGGTTATGCTCTTTCTAGCGTATGGATTATCGTTGTTTGTGAGTCGAACATCAATGTTCAGCGTGCCAATCTTTTTACCTAGCGCTCACTGTTTGAAAGGTTTCTTCTGGAAAACTTTCCCTATCGATGCCATTGTGGTGTCACCAATGCTGAGGGCAGTGGGCGGGGGAGCACCTGTGTCATCCGCTGTCATATTAGCTATCGTAGCTAGCGCAGTACCTGCGTCAAAGAGGTTGATACTTCCTACATGTCTAGTACCGTCAAAGGCTTACAATCAGGGTGTGAATCTAGCGCCTTTTTCCTGATGGGAGCTGCCGAACTTATCACAGAGATGATAATGCCTTTGGTTAGCACTGCCTTCCTTAGCAACGGGTTTGTTTACACCCCTATCTTGTTAGGGTTTGTTTTCGAGGGTTTGGCTCTCCTCGCGATCTATTATGTCCCAGTCGACACATACACGATGCCTTTAGAAGCGTCGCTCCCCACCAATACGCAGCAAGATGACAGTCAGAATGTGTCGCAAGCCCCCTCCGGGGCTGCCAAGAGCAATATGCTGAAGAATCTAGCCGGCGTATGGCGAGTAGGAGGTATCATGACTGATGCGAAAGTTGTCACTCTTCTTGGATGTTTTGCGTTGGTCAAAGTAGGACGACAGATGCTCGAGATGCTTGTGCAGTACATCTCCGGACGATACGGATGGACTTTTGCACAAGTAAGTCCTTTCCAACACATTGACTGAACTAAACTGACGGGTCTAGGCCAACATTGCATTCTCCGTCAGAGCAACTGGAAGCTTGCTCCTGTTTTTGTTCATCCTACCAGTCTCCAAGCAGATCCTTCAGGACGTTTTACACTTTCACACAGACCGCGTTGATTATCTTCTTGCGGTGGCAAGTAACGTGTTTCTGATCACAGGCTCTCTGTGCATGGGTCTTGCCCGCACGGTCTCAGTCTTTTTCATCGGTAAGTCATTATCTATGATTCATGATTCCTTACAAGTCCTCACATTCGCTACAACTAGGACTGGTCGTCTTCACTTTTGGTAGCGGTTTTCGACTCAATTTGCAATCTTTGCTCAGTTCCTTCGTTGAACGAAGGTATCTGACTCGATTGTATACTGTTATTGCTCTGTTCGACGGAGCTGGATCTGTCGTGTGGGCTTTACTCATCAATGGCGGATTAAAGCAGGGCATTCACAAGGGAGCTGCATGGATTGGTCTGCCATTCTTCATCACCACTGCGGCATATTTAATTTCGATGATCGGAGTTTTCGTGGTTCGAGATAAACGGACATTGTAGATGGTGAGGAAGGCTTGCGAGGATACAATGGGCTCCAAAAGCTTTGTGTTGCCCAGAGCAGACATGATTATACTGTCTGGAACTGGACGAGCGTCATGCAGAAGGTGTTTCTGACAAATCATTCCGGGTACAAAGTGGGTCACCAGCATGATCGCGAAACGTAAAGCCTTAGGTTCTGAGGACTTGATTCCCAAGTCATCCATTATTATATTTCCAGAGAGGACACGGAGCAGGCCAAAGATTGCTGCGACAATTGGTGATTTTTCCACTTCCAGTACGACCACAGATGGCAGTCTTCTCGCCTGGTCTGATACGTAACACAGAGCTTTGTTCGAGAGAAGTAGACAGAGACCTGATTGAGATATTGGTCGGGACCAATCAGTTGATTACACACAATGCCGACGTCGACTAACGATCGACATCGGTGAACGGCGTCCAGTTCCATGTTTTTCTGCCAATTCTGACTGGCACTATCTCTCGGTCTTCTAGACTATGTGTAGACTATGGAAACATATCTGCTGTAAATACTTATGCGCATCCATAGCTGTCACTCTGCATCACATCCGGCGAGTAGGTGTGTGAATTATAAATGCTGGCATTCTGAAGATAGCACTTAGAACGGTGAACTCAAAATGGTTATGAGCGTGACTAAGCTATTACGGCGGAGAGCAGGACACTTTTTAGGCTGACTGCTGCTATGTCAACTCGTCCAACGATGTGAGCTCCTAACGAAACCTACACTCTCAATCCCTAATCACGACCTGCCGAGCCTCCAAGGTTGTTCAACAGATCCAACGAGATTCTCGACACGATTCCTGCACCCTCCCCTATCACCATCCCCGCAATCAGTAGTCCGCAACAATCATCTAGCCTCCAACTTGGGGCAAGCTTTGTTGAGACAATAGAAACAAGCGCCAATGCTGTTGTGAGAGAATCCAGACGATGGTGAGCGGCATTAGCTGCAATAATTGTAGAGTTGGTTCGCTGCGAGACATTGATGGCTGAGAGGGGAGCGAGGTGTTAGTTATCGAATATGTTCTTGCTGTAGGCCAATGTAGGTGTATACACACAATAGACATAGAGCAGCTCCTTCGATAAGATCGAAGCAAGCGCAATTCCTACAGCATACATGTGCGAGAATGAGCTCTCTCCTGAGCAGCCTAAAGGACGTTTCGTTGTGGTGAGGAGCGAGCGGATTGCGGTGCGGCCAACAGAGAGGCCACCGACTAGTACCAGCATTCCAATCGCCAATGTTCCAATCTGTTCAAAGGTTGCGTGTGAGACTTGAAACTTTTCGAGCAGCTTCGAAGAAACGCTGGAAACCACGATGAAGGCTCCCATGTCAATAAATGAGTCGCCTACTGAGTGCATTCCATCAGCTGCAAGCGGTTTGCACGAAAGTCTTTGCCCAGTGATGTATTTCAGCAGTCCAAGGCTCATGTTCACGGAGAGACCCAACAATGTTGTGCGAATAACGTCTGGAGAGTCACTCATGTTGGGGAATTGGCGTATGTGATTGTGATGTCGACGGAGGGTTCTCAAGAAGTGGTTGAGATATGGACGGAGGAGATACTTTCTTTAATATGCAATTATATATTGAACGTTTGTACCCAGAATCATACGTGTCGAAAGCCGAGGTATGGCTGCTGATCCTTTCGCAATCTTCCTGCCCTTTCGGGAGCTGTGGGACACGGAGACCCACAATCAACCCTACACTCGACCCCTCACTCTCATGAGATATGCCGAGAGGATGTTGGTGATTTTCCAGCACTGATTTGAGTATTTTTCCCAGGTTGGATTGCAACATGTCAAATCAGAGGGATCCTTTCGTGGTTTTGAGTTGTCTATATGAGCCACATAGGCATAGTCTGAGGAATAAATTTAAGCACTCGTAACGTGACAAACCTTCCTGTTTTGCAATTCAATCCATCCTTCCACGACCATTCGCTAAGACTGAGTATACATGATTGCTAAGGTTTCTGCTCGGCACATCGATCAAAGATCGATGAAGCGAGGCAACTAGCAGTGTAAGAATAATTGAGAGAACACAGGGTACTGAAAAAGCAAGCTCAAACCCCAAAGCCTTTGGACTTTTATCGATCTCCATCTCTGGGAAATCAACTGTGAGGGGTGTCCCGATATATACTTGAGAGAGCATATAGAGGTGATCACCAACAGTCCACAGAACTGGTCCATGGACAAGGTAAACACTATAAGAGATTCTTGCCAGAGTTTGACATGCTTGCGACTCCAAAAGCAGCTTTATCTGGGGAACACGCCTCGACGACCAGACGACTAAGGCTGAGGCCCAGAATAAATAGAACCATTTCAGATCGAGCATTGAGACAGGCTTCAACGCCGATAGCCAGTACCAGCCCGGATTGGTACTCAAAGATTGTGCATTGGGAGTATGCGGAACTCCAGCCAGGTACATGCCGAAGGCAAACGCCGTCAGTGGTACGATCTTAGACCATCGGTGGTGCGATGGCTGACTCGCATTCTCCAGATCGTATTCACAGATGAGTGTGCCCATCAGAAACATAGCCCCGTACCATCCATCGACTGCATACAAAAAGTATACTACCAATGTCCCATGGCAGATCACACGATGCTTGGTAGTCATCGCGCTTGTGACAATCAAGCTGACGAACACTACCATGGAGCCTCTTAGCTCCAGAGGTATACTCCATAGATGATCGTTGTAGGAGAACGCTGGGCCATAACCTGTGGCACTCGTGTCTCGTGCAAAGATCCAAGCGAACTCGCAAATCTCACCAGCGAACTGTTCCAAGTCTTTACGAAATGAGGACTGACGCTCCATGTAGGGCACATCTATCGCGGAGACATGCCATAGAGTCAGAAATGTGATGATGGTGCCAATGACTGGCAAGAACAAACGTAACCATCGGCGGCAGATGGCAGATCCCAGGTGGCTGACTAGTCTGCTTTGCTGATTATTCCGAACGAGTACGAGGGGTCGTAGCGATAACACATATCCCGAAATTGTAAAGAACATAGCGACGCTGAAATGAGCACCACTGAAGATGGTCCTGACAAAAGGCAAAGTTGCAAAGAAGTACTGATTCTTGTAACCATACGAGCGTTCCAGAAGTGTGCTTTCGTAAGAGGAGCGCCCCCAATGCTCGTGGTGGGTCACCAGCACAAGGAGCGCACAAATGCCTTTCAACCCATTGAGATAGCGCGTGCTAGGTTGAGAAACTTCATCATGCGTCGGTGATGGTTCGATGGTAGAAGACTCTTCTCGTTGATTTTCCATCATATATTCAGGCGTAGATGTGAAAGACAAAAGTGTTCGGAGCGCCATGAGTTGTGACGGCAATGGAGCGACCGGACTTCACTCGGACGCCCGCAATCACCTCGCTCGACTAGTCTCTAGTGTAGGAGCAAACCATCAGCATGGTAGATTGGATTGTCGATCAGATAAGAGAACATGTAGGATCAAAGTTTATTTTGACAGCCACTGTACCAGGCGGCGTTAGCACAGTGGACCCCCGACAAATTTCCCCGCTCTACGCAACGACTTGCCTGGCTAAGCGAGGCGTTCTTGACGTCGGAGTCATACATCTGTCAAGTCGACTCCTCTTTCGACATTCTGGCAAGTTACTCTTCGGGAAAACAGCTTATACCACATCTCAGCAGCAGCTCTTGCACCAGGTTTCGAACATCCACACGCCGTCACAGTCTGTGCTGTCAGCATGATTCCCCGTACTTGGCCATTGGGCATCTCTCCATCTACCTGGCTTCTTTCATCAGTGATCTTACTATCGTCTTCAATCATAGTGCCAATTCTATGGCAAAGTCCTCACATCGAGGAGCCAGGCTACCAGATCCAGGTTTTCTCTCAGGATCCCATGATTCTTTACGTGCACGACTTCCTGAGCAAGGACGAGATCACACACCTCCTGAAGCTAGGGTGATTCCTTCCACGGCCTGATAGTGAAAGTCTGCGATAATGCTAACAATTTCTCCATCTGTAGGGAAGGGAACTACGAGGTCTCGAGACTATGGCCGGACGCGATTGGATTCGTGGACGAAAATATTCGCGTTTCAGAGTCAGCAGAGCTGAGTCGAAAAGACGCAGTCGTTCGCAGGGTCGAAGCCCGTGCGAGAAGGATGATGGGTTGGAGAAACAATGATACCTTCGTGCAGGAGTCCAAACTACAGCGGTATGGGGTCAACGGGTTCTACCACTTCCACTACGACTGGGTATATGACACTGGCGAGGGGAACCGCATGACAACTCTCATGGTATACGTGGTCGACAAATGCACCGGTGGTGGCACAAACTTCCCGAGGCTCGAACCCCCAACGGATCGAAGATGGTGCGAGGTCATCGAGTGTGGTGTAGTGGATGAGGACGGGGAATCCTATCCTGGTGTTACGTTCAAACCCATTGCAGGCTCTGCGATTTACTGGGAGAACTTCCATCCAAATGGAACGGCACATAGAGGTACCCGGCACGCAGCCTTGCCTGTCGCATCCGGAGAAAAGGTTGGCTACAATATCTGGTCCTGGGACAATTCATGGAAAGAACCAGTACCCTGAGTCAGGGCTTTATGTTGGAAACGGAGACAAGCTTACTACAATGACAAATGATCTATTCCCCGTAGCTCCTTGATACTTACCTGTCGTCCAATGTCTTGATGTAACCCAAATCGTTCTTCGTGATCAAGTGCCCAGCTAGAACACTCAATGCGTTATCTCTCGTTTGGGTGGTCACGATACTAGTCTCGAATGTATCCCCTGGAGTCGTGCATATCTCGTTACGTGCGTAGACAACTGATATCGGAGTGGGTCCCATATAATCCGTTCTGTTCTCTCTCCACTACTGCGAGATAACGATCCCGACATGGTTGGGGAGGGAATCGCTACGGTGCCTAGCGATCGAGGCCAAGGCGCTAACTCTACATGATGTCTCCGTCGAAGCTATGGCCACTATTAAAATTCGTGGCTGCGATATCAAGTTGGTGAGTGAGGCTCCACCATTGACATGCCAAGCTGTTGGCGGGAGTCCGGGGTCATACTAGCCAGTCTGCCGGTATATGCAACGTCTTGGCATGCAGTACGACTTCCTGATGTCCAATATCAAGTCAACGATCACTTTCCACGATAGAAGATAAGTTCCGGTATCATCTTGGCGAAGCTAGCGGTTCAGTGTCAGATGTGCAGGTGCTCGAAGCGATGAGCCACAACAACACTATGAAGCCGCGACTGCATGCATCTATCGAAGTGTCTTGGAAAACTGGTCGTTTTTCGTCCATCTTACCCGACTCAGGTTCAATGCCCAGCTATCAGAAAGATATGTGGTCTCAATTATAGCACGCAATCGTGCTGACCCACCTAGATACGATCCATGGCTATTCGCATCTTTGTGAGACTGTGGGCCACAAAGTTCAGACCTCGGCTCGAACGCAGTAGTCATTGCCCTCAACGTTTGCTTTGTCTCCTCATATTCCCAGTCACATCCTCTTTTGGCTGGTTCTGACAAACACAACTACGTTTTTAGTATCTGACTCGACCATGCCTGTGAGTAGTATGATATATCCCAATCAACCGCACTACTGACGCATTTTAGCAGCATCATAAAACTGCTTATGCGACCTTGGTCGCTCTACTCAGTACCTGCATCTTCATATATGCACAATGGTTTCCAGGAGCAGAACTGATGACAGAGTGGAGTGCATTCAGGACGAGTCTGGCTCCCAACGTCACAGTGGATAATTCTCTTCGCTCTTGTGATCACAGCTATAAGGTTGAGCTTCTTTCAATCGATCCTCTGATCATCTATCTAGATGGTTTTCTAAAGGATCAGGAGATAGACTATATTCTCAACTACACGTACGTCAGATGGAGGCACATCACTTCTGCTAGAGATACTGACCTTTCGTAGGAAAGATGAGTTCGCCGACTCTGTGGTCTACGACAAAGACTTCAAGTCTGTGGTAGATCGCCGCTATCGAACCTCCCAATCTGCCATGATGCCACACGATGATCATATGAGCCAGTGCCTTGCGAAACGAATGAAGAGCTTTCTGGGTAACGTTCAGCACATCGAAACCGAACCGATACAAGTTGTGAAGTACGAGGGTGGAGAGAAGTTCAGTCTCCATACTGACTGGTTGGACGAGCCGATAAACAGTACCTACAGTAAGAAGTATCCAGATCGCTACTACAATCGCTTGGGTAGCATATTCGCCTACCTCGATGGAGGCTGTACCGGAGGTGAAACGTACTTCCCTTTGGTAAAGGGAGTATCCGCAGCTGCAGACGGGGATAAGTTTTCGAGAACTGAGACTGGTGAAGGGCTTCTAATTCGTCCTCGCAGAGGCAGTGCTGTCTTCTGGAATAATCTTCATCCACGCAATGCGAGTGGAGACCGAAGAGTTCTACATGCAGGCATACCAGTTGAAACAGGTCGAAAGATTGGCATCAATCTTTTTAGCTACTATTTTCTCGACGCTCCGTTCATTGGGGGTGAAGAGGAATAGATACGAGATTAGATATAGAGATTTTCAAAGCATTTCTTCATCAGTAGCAAACTTTGGTCTGCCATAACATTGCATCTTGGACCGGGGGGCTCATACTCGCGTTGAGTCCGCCAGGACCGAAAGCCTTGCCGTCCAACCAATTGAGACAGTGTTGGATGTGATTGTGATCCACATCACGAGGACAAACGTGTCTGCCCGATTCCTTCGCTTTCCAGTAGCGTCTGAATGCTATCAGCTATCTCACCAAGTTAGCATGCGGAGATCTCGTATCGGGACCAATGACAATGCGTACGCAGTGATTGAAGTGAAACTCCCTGTCCCACTCTACGACTTTGTCTAGCGAGCCGAGCCAACTGGGGCGCAGGAAAGAGCGATCCTGAATGATCTTTCGTAAGTGAGGGTAGCGGTCGTAGTACCAAGATTGATAGTAGTCCTCATCCTCGTCCCATGATTCCGCGGGGATGAGCGCCTGATCATCCATTCGCACACGCCATTCACCACTATCATGAGGATTCGCTTTGACCCACTCTAGCGCATTGACATATGTTAGCTGTTCTTGCCGTTTCGGACCAATGCTACCAGGAGTGGGGTAATGAATATAGCCGTCCTCGGGCCATTGTTTGGTGGTTGGTACCGAGGTCTTGTGAGGAGAAACAGGGATGAAAGGAAGGACCAGCAAGGCGGAGATGACAGCCAGTGTGAGCATGAAGACGATGCTGCGGATGTTGCGTATACCTCGAAGGCTTCTCTTCGATTCAAGATCGTACTGTGTCACATCATAGTCCCGAATATGTTGGTCTTCCGATACGACAGGTATGGCTGATCGATGCTCCAGGATGAGAAGAAAATTGCCGTTGCTTTCGTCATGAAAGGTTAAGCAGGTTCGCAAGGGCGAAGGATCTCGCATAGCTAAGACGCAGTCTCCGATCGTCTCAGGGATTCCAGGTTCACATTTTGCGTTGATACGGTCAATCCAAATTGTCGTGTAGTCATGTCGATAACAGGATCTTGGAGAGTCATAGCCACAAAGGACGATGTCTTTGCGCAGATTGGACTCATCGGCACAGCTCTGTGTGAGAATTTTCTCAAGCTGGACTTCCTGAGCACAGAGCATCTTTCGAGGGACAACAATCAAGAATGGGCGGTCCAGGCAGAAAGCTGGGGGGCAGCCTGTCTTTATACACAGCTTCGGTCACGAGATCTGATCATAGTTTGGTACGAGTTCACACAGAATTCATAGTATAGTTATACGAGCTGCTATGGACCATACTGCATGTCTCAACACTATAGAAAGTATGATGGGAATGTTCCTTCGAACGGTTCGGGGTCGTAATTCTCAGTCAAGCCCTGACTCAAGAGGGGCTCTCGACATCCCTAAGCACCGCTTCTGGGCGAGTTGGGGGCTGTCACCATCAGTCAGATTGTATCCGTTGAGATCGACACACGGGCGAACATACGAGTTGGGGACTGGCGCTCAACGAGGCCAAGGGGCTCAAGGTCTCTGATCTTGCGAACCTTGGGGATAGTGATAGCGGAAGCCGCAAGGGCAAAGGTAATGATGCTGAAGATCTTGGTGGCAAGCATGTTGTTGGTTGATTCCAAGAACTGATGTGTGAGGGAGTTGATGTGGTTGGACTGATGCGCTGATTGATGTGCTGATGGATGTGATACCCTCTCTGCGGAGGGGGAATTTATATGCAAAAAGGTCACTCGCTTAAAATGTCTCTACTGTACCCACAGTCAAACATCAGCTCCAGCTGATATCGATGCGGAGTGGTCTCATCTCTGGTGCGGAGTCGTCCCGCGCCACGCCTCTCGCCGATCCTATCAATAGTCTATCATTGCAACATCAAACGGGCTCATGATATGTGCATGAGCCAATCATGCTTTCACAGGCTATCTTCAATGCTCTCAACATCACGCGGTCTCTGTACACCTTCTACATTCTACCCTAGTAGGTCCCGGCAGGAATTGTAGATCTGAACCTACCGTCAAGGTTTGGGCTCGCGCAGCGGGAAAATGGAGCCGATGGTATGTATCTCGGACGAGATGGATCCTGCCCTCTGTGCGGTGGCAGTGCTTTAAGATAAGCTGGCGGAGATTCTTGCGGCATCGAAGGATCCCACCGAGACCGTACAAGTTGAGTAAAGTTGCTCCATCGGTCCTCATCAGCATAACGACAGTATCAACGCCCGGCAACATGCGAATGTTCGTCACCCTCTTTTCATCTTTAATTCTGTGTCTTGGACCAGTTATGGCACTCGAAGACTACTTGGACAAGGATTCGCTATTCTATCAGCCTTCCGTGGACGAATCAGCCTGGGAAGTTGAGCCAGTGCCCGCAGTTGTGGATCTCGCGATTCGACAACACCTTGCGATGATTGACAAGCTTGAGCCATGGGATCGGGACTCTCAATAGGTAAGGTACATGTCAATATCTACCAGAAGTCTCTGACCAACATTCCAGTTTGACCCACTCCCATGATGTTGATGAATTGGCTTCCAGGTGGTATTGGGATTATTGGACAGGGTTGTTAGCTCCTACATAAGTTCAGGCATGGCTTTGTAGCAAACCAAGACTATCCTCGTTGTCAATCTCAGCCTTGGTGGAAGATGTCTCGCCACGAGAACGATAGAACAGGACCAACACAATAGCAGTATCGCAAGATCCAATAAATGACACCAATACAATACTTGAAGTTGAGTTTCCGGCCAATCGAAGGCCCCTACATTAGATGTCAACGCGTAAGTTCATCTTGACGATGTGGTACGGAAATGGACTTACAGGAGAGCATTTACGCAGCAGAACAAAGGTAGCAGTCTGCCCAACGTTTTGTGTGCATTGGTCAGCTTGGGTAATGGCGTTTCGGCTTTGTAAGCCTGGTGATGCAGATGTCCCAAAAGACCTTGCACAGCAATCGTGACGATGAGTAATCCACCGATCAAGATATGTGGCTCGTGAAGCAAATACTTAGTCTCTTAAGTCAGTGATGGCATTTTGAAAAATTGCTGATATCTCTCACCCAAGCTCGTGTGTAGCAGATTGCTGAGATGCTCAAGACGGCACCCAGCGCGCTCAAAGACGCGCCAATTGTCTGCAGTAACACATGGAACTGGAAAGCAGTCTTCCATCCACACTTGATGCATATCGCACCTGCCGGGAAAAGTACAGTCGTAGCCAATGTGAGGACATACCCATGTACCCGCAGTATCGTCGAACTCCAAGATAGCTCTGCGTTGTCATGTTGATTTGAACTGCTGTCTTTCACACCTTGGTTACCTCGAGCGAAATCTATCCTTGGATACTCAGAAATTCCAAGGGAAGTATTTGCGTGCTGTTGGTTCATGTCGAAGGCAAAGTGACCATAGGTGCTATGCATGGTCAAGCCTGCATCAGGTAACGCGGAGTGCAGCTCCTGCCACGGATTGGCGGACCAGATGAAAGGTTGCCAGAGGTTGTTCATATCGACATATCTTCCTTGAGTCCACTGGTTGTCGTAAGCGAAACAGACAAGGCTTGCCTGAAACCAATCGGTAGAGTTTCTCGACAACTCGGCAATATATATCGAACCGACTTTCGCATCTGGATGAGGCTGGAAATGACCCCTGGTATCTTGTCAGTGGATTCACGAGTGCAATACTTCCATTACTGACTTTCCATGACGGACACTTAAGACTGGTTCTGCGGCAGCTTAGCAAGGACGTTTGGACGGCTTGACGGGAAGGGCCTGACCTTCTCCAACCATGTACCCTACGAATAGTAAGGCACCAGCCATGCCTCCGCCAATACCCAGCCCGACCCACCCATTTTCTGAAAACATGCGATGACCAAGGGTCACAACAAGGTCCTTGGACGCGCTGGTTGCATTGTATCTCTCCGCGATCGCGACGCAGAAGTGTACCGGAACGGACACGTCCTCGTGACAATATTGTAAACCAGAGGCAAATCGGACGATTGAAATGAGACAGAAGATCGGATGAACCCGCATGTTCATGGGAGCGGATTTTGGACTCAGTTCGGTGCACAGTATTGTAAGAAGGAAGGTTTGATGAGGAGAGAAGCTCAAAATGATGTTGACGGAAATGCCAAGACCACGTGAGGAGTCTTCACTGCTACGTAGACTATCATTCCGTCCCTGATTATTCATCTCGACCGTGCATCTCAAATAGTGGTCAGAGTCTTGGCCATAGAGACTTGGGCATTTTGTGTCCTCTGAAACTGCCAAGTGGGACAATGATTTACCACATGTCTTCTATCCAAGCACCCTACTTTGCTCAACAAAACTCATGGCTATCGTTCCTGCTTAGCATGTGATCACTTCTCATTGAGCACGAAAGAGGGCACCGGCATCAGGCTCACGCCCCAGAAAGTCCCTCAGATTCTGCATCTCATCCATACTCGCTCCCCTTTCCAATATCATTTTCCTATACCTCTCCCACACCTCTTGGTCTCTTGAATTGTGGGCAAACTGTGTGAACAAGTCTGCTGCGAAAACCTGTGCGCTAAGATAACTGTAGTATCCAGCATCATATCCGGCCAGGAGGTGTGTGAAATCTGCATGTGGGTGTCCACGAACACTAGTAGCGACCGATATATAGGTCAGACGCTCTTGCAAGTCAAGATACAAGCTCGTCGGATCTAGCGCAGAGCACGCTTCTGGACTCTGAGGATCGTGAACTACCATGTCGAAACGAGAATCTGCGCTGTTCTGTTCTTAGTCTTGTTCATCAGTGTATGCAGAATTCCTTGACTCACAGCTGACCCAGCATGTAGAGGGCTCGAAACGCATGACGGTTTTGAACAAGAGGATCAATCAAAGACTCGGGAATTGTGATCGGCGGTGTTCCCTGACCAAGATGCTGCTTCTGCCATTCTTGGTAAAATATCGGATCGGAGGCCGTATAATGGCAGCTAAGCTTAGTTAACTCGTCGCCAAGCCAGCACCAGTTCTCAAGCATAATACTGAGCGACTCGGCGTAGTCTGGCGGGGAACGCCATCCGTGGAAGCGGGAGTATTGCGTTCTTGAGAGGAGATCGTGCATGCCATGACCGAGTTCTGTAGTTAATGGTTTAGCTACCCATCCTGTGTATGGCTTGGCTCTCAGGCACATACCGTGGAGCAAAGATATCATCTGACTGTGTTTGAGCAGAATACATGAAGGTGATCCTGCAGGCGTGTAGGACGGGAAGTTGCACATCAGCACCGTAGCTGGATATCTGCGATTGACATCGCAGTCGATGTAAGACTAAACAGATTAGAACAAGTCAGCTCAATTGTGTCAAGTTTTACTCACAGGTTGGAGATTGACGTTCTGACATCCGCGGTGTTTGTTCTCTCGAAACTCCAGATCCATGTACAAGTAACCAATGAATTGCTGTTCTCTTCCTGGTCTGTTGTCCCACGCTTCCCAGACGTCGACCTTTGGATCCCAGACTGCGGGAGAGGAGACCTTGACGAAATGGAGTTGAAGACAATCTGACATCAAGTCGAGCATGCGCGGGACGACCTCCTTGATTGGAAAGTATTCGGCAATCTTATCTTGGTCAATGGATATATCTTCGAGGGAAAGACGTTTCCAGTACTGATAGTCCCAAGCTGGTATAGCTTTTACGCCGTCATCTTCATACTTGGTTCTCTCGGTGAGCTCATCTCTCAGTGCTAGGAGTTTCTCTACCTCTTTCGCTCCCTCTGGCAAGAGAACTCCTTCAATATCTTCCATGAACTTATAGACCCACGCAGTAGTCTTTGCCAGTCTTTTTTCCAAGCGATATGCTGCGTGGCTTGCATATCCCAGTTGACGTGCGTTTGCGTCCCGGAGCGAGATGACTTCCTTGAAGATAGGGATATTTTCTGCCAATTTCGAGTTATTGGCCAAGTAGACACGTCTTCGCACGTCAGGATCTTCTCCATACTGCAGGACAGCAGTAACATCGTGTTTGCTCAGCGTGACGAACCAGGCTTTGGCCTCATCATTTGGCTTATCTGTCCGAGCTTCCCCGGCAGCATGGAATCGAGAAAGATCCTGCTCGAGGACACCTTGCAGCTCGGTCCTCGAAAACCAGATACCACCAGAAGCATTCCTGACGTTTCGAGTGAATTCACTGCGTAGCTTGTCGATAGAGTTTCTCTGTGTCACATATTCGAGTATCCCTTCGGGTGACAGTTTTCCATGACCGCAGCGGACAAAATCAGTCAACAGCTCGTCGAGATACTTCTCTGACTCTGGATCCAATGCTTCGTCTCTATCTTGGACAGCCTGCAGTAACAAATAGACGTCGTGTCGGTCACTGAAGTCGCTGAACGCTTTGTTCCACAAACTTCGTGCTTCTTCTGCTGCGTTTCTGGCACTCGCATCAGGTGAAGCATAGCCAAGTACTGCAATCATCCCTGATACGTCTTCGATGGCATGCTGTGCATTCGCAAGGGGTCTGACCACGTTTGCAAATGTAGCGTCTTGTATTCTCACATCCCTGACTATGTCGTTTCGGATTGTGTGTAACGACTTGATGTGAGCTCTAGTCACATTCACGATCTCTTCAGTGGCCAGTAATCTTGGGCACGGCTGGGGAGGTCTCGAACGTTGCATCATGGTGTTGGTCGGGCGTTTCCAGAGATTCGGGAGTTTGCAGGTGCATGGAGCGTCGCACCAGCGGCACCGCGACGTCTTATCGCCACCATCAGAAGCTGTGCTGTCTGTGTTGCTTGGCTGGTCTCTGTAAAAGGAAGGCAGTTGTCGTTGTCTTCAAACGATGCCAATGTTTCTCTGCCGATCGAACTTCTTGGCAGAGCCCCCTCGAATTGTTTTCCTTGGCTCGGCTATCATGCTTCACGCTTGTGCTTGTTGCGTGATCCCCGAGAATCCTTCGGTTTACGTCCGTTAGAGTTCCGAGGCGAGCAAGAGATAACGTATATTGTGTGGCACTTAGCGTAAACTTGCGTGATTCAGAAACATCTGAGACGCATTCAAACACCCTGCGTTAGGTAATCGGGATATCAGATCTGCGGGCATCGATATGTTTAGCAGTGACAAAAACACAAAAGTTACGTCTGCAACACAAGGTATTTGATCTCCCTCTCCATCTGCTGGACCGTCTGAGGTACTCCCCGCTACATGTCAGGCTCATCTTTCCTGTCACCAATGAGCTCTAAATGGACAGGATGTCTAGATGAAAATTTCCACGTACCAGTTTTTCTAATATCTGATCTGGGTGATTTTCCTATCGTCTATAAAGAAATGATGCATCAGGTACCATACCTTGAGCATTCGTAATGTAAATCTCAACGTGACTGAAGCATTCATTGTATACGCCCGCATCCCCATTGCCTGCGGACTTGCGTCTTCATCTCCGGCTCTACCGGTGCCTACCTTGGTCTCAGTTATAACAAGTAAGCGTCAACACAATCGCGATGTCACAATCTCCATGCTTCGTGGATGTAGGTACAACTTCAACACAATATACCATGATGACTACAATCAGATATCGCCCGATCAACAACAATACGCAAAGGCTGACCCATACTGTACCTCCATTACCCTCAGGTTCCAAGGAGCTTCATGTAGTAGAGCTGTGGGGTAAGGTTGCTATCATGTTTCCTCGAGGGAATATCATCCAAGGCTGCACGCTTATGCTCCGGCCTCAGCGCTTTTGGCTATTTGAGCCAACACTCGATCTCTAGTGCGAGATAGCGCATAAATCACTTCTTTATGGCTCATAATCGACATATATCTTTACTTAGGGAGAGAGATCACCAAGACTGTTATTCATCCCCCACGCCGCAACTATATCTAATTTCGCACGCTCCAGATCCGTTGTGATGTTTCGGATTTCGATCGTTGTGATAGGAAGGCAATCATCGTAATCGTCAAACCAGGCAGACAATCTGCAGTTCCTTCGTCTGTACAGCATACACAAAAGATTCTAACACATATACCCGAGCCCACTATCATCTCATCCACTGTAAACTCGCAATTCCCAATTCACTTAGGGAGTCCCAACTTGAGGCGGTTCCCGATACTCTGTAAACCATGAGCCCGGTGTACGGAAAAGATTATACCAAGTAGGCATCAGGTCCTGGTAGGTAAGGCGCATCCAACAACGATCCAGCTCCGTATTCTCAGTTTCGAATTCAGCTCTCACGCCACCCCATATCTTCAGACAGACCAGATTCACGTAACCTATACCCAGCGCGTCTTCTGGTGGAGCTGGTCCAGAGATAATGGACCGTAATGCCTCCTCGTCGACGTGAATGCAAAAGTTGTATCGTTGAGATCGCATTGCCGGAACGCCCTGTTCGCGTTGTGGAGCGTCCTGTACCCAATGCCTGAAATGCTCGCGGACGGTGATGGGGTTGGCAGCTTCGAACATAGCTTTGTTCTCAAAAACGTGATAGTCGAGGCTCTCCATCATGTCGAGTCCATTGTGCGACCTCAATGAGTCCTTGATGTAAAAGTCGAGACGCAACATGAAATTCGCCCAGTCGGTGTCGCTTGAGTAGGTACAGCGGTAGATGACCCAGCCCCAGATCTTGTGATTATCTCCTTGGAGCTGTCGCTCAATTATATCGGCTTTGTTGGAATCTGTCTCCATGTCGGGCGCTCGCCGTGAGGGATTGCGGACCCGTTGGGCGCGGGTTCGAATCCATTCTTGCAGGTCAACCATGGTCCGAGAAAGCAATAAGAAACGATGGAAAAGAAAAGTTGATGGACGATATGATGAGCATTAAATGATTGAAAGTCTGAAATCACCGTTACTGTCTCAAAAACAACTTGAAACAACCCAATTTGCGACGACTCAGGGCGTCATCAGCACGGTCCAGTACTCGCTGAAGTGCTATCTCGAGATGATGACCTTGCCGGACTCGGGTCGTCTCTAGGCGCTACAGCGCTACCTTTGTGACCTTAGTATATTGTAGGATTAGATCCAATACCAACTTGCTCACCTGTGCAGAACTTCCATACTTGCTAATCATCTATCGGGCTCATCAGCACTTTTGGCTAGTTCAGCCAGCACTCAATCTCTAGTCCTCGATAGCGCATCGACTGCTTCCTCATGCCGACTAGACTCCACATATCCATTCTCAGGAAACAGATCACCAAGACTGTTGCGCATCCTCTGCATAGCAACTACGCCTAACTTCGCACTCGCCAGATCTATTGCAATATCCCGAGATTCAGCTTCCTTAAACGATAAAGGAAACTCAGAGCCTTCAGTCCCAAGTAGTGTTTTCCAGATATCCTCCAGCTCGCACACTTGCGCCATATAAGTAGCTTCACCGTCAATGAGTATATTGCGAGCGAGCAGAAGAAGTGTAAAGGCCATGGACTCCTGAAACACAAAGCATTCGAAGATCTTCGGGCAATCTCTATACACAACTGTTCTATACAATGCACACAGCGATTGTTGCAAAAACAGATTCTGGGCATTTTTCTTCTCGTTAGCGTCAAGTTGGACGAAATCCACTGGCATGACCGGGCGTTCAAGACCATCCATGGCTGGTCCTTGATGGTCTAGAAAATGAGGTTGACGAGCTTGGAAGTATAGAGGAGCGAGTTCGGTGGATTACCAATCAATGAGACCCACAACTTTGGTGGGATGAGCTGGATCCACGAAGATGTTGCCGGCGTGAAGGTCTCCGTGCCAGATATGTGATGACCTTAAACCGCGATGGATAGGGAAAAGGTATGTGAATAGCTTCATATAAGTTTCAAGGACGTGTAGTTTCTTCTCGCGTGTTGGTTGATAGAGACCAGGACCTCGTAGAGTCACAGGTGATGGCGGGAGTTGCGGTATATGTTGTACGCTTGTAATCTCTCTCTTGCCGGTTGCAGTATGGTAGTCTTCCAGCGAATGCCCTGGATCTAGTCAGATCATAGGAATTCAAATGAGCTGAGAACTTACATGGACCCCGATGGAGCTTGATGCTTGCTCTGCCATCATCAAACATCTCGCGCCCTGTCGAAGGCCCAACGACAAATCTCGGATCATTGACTTTTCTGCCCTCTTGATCAACATACGTCAACATCTGCGAGACTGACGCATCAATATCATCAGAAAAGTAAAGACTTCCAAACTGCTCAGATGAAACAGACGCCCAAGATCTCTGGTACCCAGCAAGAGCTTTCACAACTTCCAGCCTGTCTTGGATCTTCATCTTTGGCAGAAAGTGTTCAAGCTCTACACCATCCATTTTCTCCATTAGGATGAACTTAGCACCAACAAGAGTCTCCTCTGTTCTCGAGCTCCAAGCATATACCTCAGGCAACGGGGTGCCTAGTACTTCCCTTACCTAACAAAACTCAGAACTTTGCTTTAGCCAACACATCGATGGACTTACAAACTTCATCGTCGCAACTTCACTCGCAGTCGTAAGATGCGGTTGTCCAGCATTGGGGTTTGGGATTTTAGCGACGACTTCCTTGCCATTATCCATTGACAACAGTAAAACTCTGTTGAACATGCCATCAGGAAGTTTTCTGATAGTTAGGCAGCGATCTGCTTGTACGGCTTTTGCTGCATATCGTGCAAGTTCAGTGACGTTGAATATGCGATGGCATTGCGACAGCTCGTGTTGCTCGTTAATCACAAATCGACCTCTAGTGAAATTGAACAATTTTGAATCAGATGGCAAGTCTGTATCCCAGAGTTTTGCGTTGGTGGCCTTGGATGGCATTTGTTGTGTAGATTTGGCTTGCCGTCAGGGTGTTCCAGGGTTGGCGTTGTCATGTGTAGTTTTCTTGGTGCAGTAGCATGAGGCGGTGACGGTCCGAATGCTAGATTTTCCGAAGTCTTCTTTGCCATCGCCCATCTTCCAGCTCTGGAACGTCCCATGAAGCGATGCATCGCTATGCGGGTAGGCGGGCGCGTACATCGACGGTTTGTATGTGTCCAAGCACGAGTGAGGTTACATGCCGGAGGTGCGATGTGGGGAAAGAGCGTGTCGCATGCAGCAGCAAATTCAAGGGTTGAACAACTGACTCGTCGCAAAACTTCCTCACCTCCACATCATCATTATCTAAACCCAGCATTTTCTTCAGAGCGGTCTTCATGAATTGCCTTTAAGTCAGCATATCAAATCTAATGGTCCATTGGCTGAAACAATCCCTTGATCTGCATTGTTACCGCGATCGGCAGTCACGTAGAATTTCGAAGCATGTGCAAGATAAAGTTGCGGGCGAGCCAGATCTGTCAAAAAGTCGATCAACACTCAGCTGTGTGTGGGAAAACAAGTGTAAAGACAGGCGCGTGGGTGTAGATCCTTGACGATCAAGCGGAACTGCTGTGGAACTCTGAAAGTCCAGAGTGCAGACAGGAATTTACACAGAAGGACACGAGGCAAGATTGGCACAGTAAACATGTTTTGGACAAAAGCGCAATTGCATTTTTGAAAAGGCTGCTTTTCAGATCAATTCTCATCTCATTCATCTCAAATCCATAAAGTGCTTTGTTGAGAAAGCAAAAAACTTCTTCCACCGTAGAAACATAAAAATCGCTGCAAGAATGCAGATGCAAATGACAGGCCCAGCCGTCAGATATGTCGTAAAATTAGTCGTAATCGCGTATAGCATTTACTGAGCAGCGAAACCAAGCTGAGGGGTCGAGTTCTCCATGGAGAAGACAACAAACTGGCTCTTGAGGAAGATGTCACCGAAGATGGAGATGCCGGCGCCAGAGCTGGACTGGATACCACCGTAGCACTGCGAGGTAGTGACCTGAGCGTAGTTGATGTAGCTGCCGGGGACGGTGAACTTCTTGCCACCGATGACGGCGGAGAAGCTGGGGAGGGTGGCAGAGCAGGAGAAGATGTAACCACCCTGGCTGTTAGAGTAAGTGGCTCCGGGGACCTTGGCGTAGTAGGCGTCAACGACGTTGTCGGGGAGGAGCATGAGGGTGGTGCCGGTGTCAGCAATGGCGGAGTAGGAGCTGGAAACAGTGGCGCCGCTGCCGACCGAGTAACCAGTGGTGGTGAATTGCCAGAAGCCGTTGGCAGTGTTGACGTTCACGTAGGTGATGGCACCGGTGTACTTGGAAGTGTCAATGTAGCCGAAGTCGTAAGATCCGGGGCCGCCCTTCTTCAGGTCGACGGTGAAGAGCTTGCGGGCAAGGGTGCTCTTGACAGTGTCGAAGAAGGTAGTCTGCTGGTCAGGGCTGACGGTGTTGATGGACGAGAAGGCAAGTCCGAGAAGACCGTCGTTGTCAGTGTCCTGCTGGAACTGAGCCGAGATGGAGGTGGCAGCCTCAACAGCCTGGGAAGTGGCGGTGACACCTCCAACAACGACCTTGTCGGCGTAGACAAGACCAGAGGCACCAGAGCCATCACCGTAGCTGATGCGCCAAGTCTCACCGTTGAGCTTCTTGCCCGAGGCGGTGTTGTAGACAGCGTGACCAGATCTTTGCGACGAGGCCTGGAGAGTGGAGAAGACCCAGAGATCAGAAGAACCAGTGTCGAAGTCGAGGTTCAAGGTGGTACCACCGACAGAGACAGGGCAGAGGTACTCAGAGTCGCCGTTGTAGGAGTTGGCAGTGACGGTGCCGCTCTGCTGAGCAGCTGCGGCGGCCTTCTCGACAACGGTGGGAGGAGTACCACCGTACTTCTTGATGGCCTTGACGAGGGCAAGAGGAGGAGCAGCGACCTTGGTGTTGCCAGTGGAAACCTGAGGGACCGAGAACTTGATGTTGCCGACGCTGGCTCTGGGCTCGACGGGAGAAGCAACAGCGACAGCTGCAATGGCAGCAAGGGCAGCGAGAGTCTGCTGCATGGTGGAAGATGGACGATGGAAGAGGTAGGAAGGAGAAGTGAGTGAGTGATGATGATGGGTGATTATGGCGAGGAGGGAAGGCTCGTTATATACCACGAGTCAGGCATTGATGGACATGAGTGCTCGGCTCAAGAGCGAGCGGTGGTCGCTTGATCGGTCGTGTGTAGAATTGCCTGCATACCTTGAACGGCCAATGGTGTTGTACAGAGTAGGGTTTTTTGCTTTACGTCCGCAAGAAGAAGCGGACAATAGATACAGTATTTAGCCGCAGCTGCCTTTCTGGTCCTAAATCACATATTAGCTTCAACGTATAGTGGCCATGAACAGGGCGAGTAGGGGAGTGATAGACAGATCGACAGTCCAAGACTCGGTTGTTGAAAGGCAGTCGGTTGAAAGGTGTGCTAAGAGTGGTGAAGGCACATGCTTGGTCTAGCTAAGGATAAGTAAGCTTGGACTAGTGAGCATGGCACGCAGGTCCGTGAGGGAACATCCGCTCGTATGGGGTGTGGGGATCTTCCACCGGCCGCAGATCTATCAGTTGATAGCTAGCCAGATCTGGAAGCTCGAATGGTTTCAGCGCGTGCACCCTCGCAAACACAGCGAACATGTCGGCCTCGGTATCTTTGTCGGTCGACTTGCAACTGGCAACTGGGATATGTTGGAAGTCTGATAGGCTATCCCCTGAGCAAGCGAGGTTTGGGGCAATAGTGAGCGAAGCCAATCAGCGGGGCAATACGACAAGCAAGCAATGGCCGAGACGGCGCCATATGCAAGAGACGTCTTGCGGTCATGAAACACTGCTGTAGCGAACATTGCGCCATCTTGGTGCCTTCTCGAATCACGGAACGTGTGGACATGCATGCAGCGGTGAATATTCCGGCATAGTCTATGTGCCTGAGCGTCTGAGGTAAACAGACAGGGCACAGTGGCCAAAACGGCTTGAAGGTGCGGGTTGCCACACTTGATGCGCGCCGATGTTGTCTTTTGCCTCCAGGACCAATGCCAGGCACATGGAAAGCGTCTTGTCATGCGCATGACAGGTGGCAGGTGGGACTTGTTCAGCGCGAGCAGGGCAAAAGGCAAAACGGAGAGTTCCCCTTGAGTGTTGATCTTTGGGCAAGAGCAGCTGAGTTAGCCGAGATGAGCCCGTGCAAATCAAAAGCTTATCACATTGCGGGCCAGACCGCCGAGGCTTGATGCCCTTCCTCTCCATGTGACTGTTTGCACAATCAACTTCATGCAAGCCTGCTCATATCGACAAGAAAGTCAAAGGCCAATCGCTGATCAACTGCTCGTTCTTTTCTTCTCGAAGAGGCAGGAGACTTGTCGCAGCCAATATCACGCACGTTTGAGCATCAGGTCCTTGTCTCTTGCGTGATATCGAGTGCTTGATATAGCGTGGGGGTACGAGAGCCTAGTCTGGGGCACACGGCGCACATGCAACAACAAGTCGCGGACACAATGTACAGATAGAAGGAGAATGACATTAGGTAATTACGATAAGGACGATCAAGCAGTGAAGGACTGTGCCTTGACGATAACGACATCCTCGATGGGTCTGTCGCCAGAGCCGGTTCTGACGCTTCCAATCTTCTGGACAACATCCAAGCCATCGACGACCTGACCGAAGACGGTGTGCTTGCCGTTCAGGTGAGGAGTGGGGGCGAGGCAGATGAAGAACTGACTGCCGTTTGTGCCGGGACCGCTGTTGGCCATGGACAGGACACCAGCACCAGTGTGCTTGAGCGAGCTGTCGAACTCGTCCTCGAACTTGCCGCCCCAGATGGACTCTCCGCCACGACCGGTGCCGGTGGGGTCACCGCCCTGCAGCATGAAGCCGGGAATGATGCGGTGGAAGATGACGCCATTGTACTTGCCGGCGTCGGCGAGACCAGCAAAGTTCTCACATGTCTGCGCTGTGTTAGACTTGGCTAGGTAAGAGGATTATGGGATCGGAGCTCACTCTGGGGGTCTTGTCGCTGTACAGGGCGATGGTGATGTTGCCGTAGTTGGTCTCGAGCAGGACTCCGGCGGGAGGGCCCTTAGAGACGGGAGCGCTGGAGGTGGCGGCGGCAGGAGTAGGAGTGCTGCTGACGGCTTGGGGTGGCGGCGCCGAATGTGTTGTGGTGGCAGCCGTGTTTCTCTCGGCGGTAGTGTGCGAGGGGGTGGTGGCAGTCGACGACGACGATGAGTCGGCCTTGTCGTGCTTGAAGATCTTCTTGAGCTTGTCCATTGTGCTTGGTCTGGATGGGTCTCCGGGTTTGTATGATGTGGGAGGTGTGTTGGCGGTATGAAGCATTGTTATAGGAAAAGAGCTGGACGTGGTGAGAGCAAGCGCTGAGATACCGCCCTACGTCATTGTGGCAGTGAACTCAATCCGTCTGCATGACGACGCGACAAACCGCTTTTCTTGAATTTCTTGCTCGCTGGCCAGCCGACATGCATACCCATTCAACTATACATCCATCAACGTTATTACTTTATCACACTGTATCCAGTGCAGAAAGAATAAAACCCTGACTCCCTGGTGTGTCAATTCCTGTCTTCTGTCGCACTAACATGTCCCCGGTCGATCTCCCGTGTGATCTTGGCCAGCTTCTGCTCCGCTGTCTCCTGATCGCGCTATTCCGCTCCACTCCGCTCCGCTATGTCTGACTGCCGCCAAGGTCTGTGCATTGGACTTGTGACAGGGTCCTACAGATCACAACCTTTTTCATCCTCTTGAATGCTTACAGAGGCCATCATATTAAACAACACTGCTTGATTCTGGTATTAGAGTGTAGCTATACCTTGCTAGAATAAACCTACTGGGCATCTTCTACCCAGTCTGAATGTGCAAGTGCAAGCCCAATAATCCGACCAGACGTACAAGAATCACTCGATTCCCATCGAATGCTTCGACCATGACCCTCATTGCTCCAACAACGACTGTCCTCGTCTTTTTTTGTTCCTATTGTGCAACCATCGTCAAGGGGTCCATGCGAGAAGAGAACTTGTCGCAAGCACATTTGAGCATACCAAACAGCAGCTTTGGGTTCAATCTCCTGTCCATGTTTGCAGAACTGCCAAGCCCTGCTCACTCTCGCCCAAACTTGGCTTCTGACTACTGCAACGACCACTTCAACACTCTACCTGGCGATCAATTAACTGACTTCCCCCTTCTAATGGTATGAACGATAGAGCGAAAACTGGCAATAGAAACGGTATGGAAAATACTCCGACCGCCCGACGCAGATTTGGCATCTTAACGCCGCTATCTGCGCCAAAATCGTCATTTGTGCCGAATTCCGCGGTTGCCGCTTGCGATCTTCAACCAAATCGCGGGGTTTCAGCGCCCTTCGCCTTCATTTTTGACAAGTCCTTACGGATGGAACGGCAGTTCGCTGAGAAAGCGGCTTGAAACAGATTATTCAGCTCCCTGAGTCTGCATGAGTGCCTTGCTTCACCTTGCCTCCCTTTCCTTTGTTTCTTCATCCAAACACTTTCGACCGCAACAGATACATCCACGCCAACATGGAGCGGATTGAACGCTTGCTTTCACGGCCGACGGCCAAGCCATACAGATCACGAGATATTGAAGCCTCTGAAGAACCATGGCTCAACGAGGACGGCCTGCTGGACTTCTCGCCCGACGACATGGAAAATCCCAAAAACTGGTCAAAGGCTCGCCGATGGTACATTACCGTAGCATCTGTCATTCTGGTCGTTAACGCAACTTTCGCCTCTTCAAGTCCGTCAGGCACTCTCAATGGAATCGCTAAGGATCTGCATGTCTCAACAGAAGCCGCTGGATTAGTCGTTACCCTCTTTCTGCTTGGTTACTGCGCCGGACCTCTTGTCTTCGCACCGCTGTCAGAGTTCTATGGCCGCAGATGGATCTTCTACATCACCTTCACCTTCTACCTGGCTTTCAACTTCCTTTGCGCTTTCACACCAAACTTCGCAGGTCTCCTTGTCGGTCGTTTCTTGACTGGTACCTTTGCGAGTGCCTCATTGTCCAATGCTCCCGGCGTCCTTGCCGACATTTGGGGTCCTGTCGAGCGCGGCAACGCCATGGCCACATTCTCTATGATGACATTCGTTGGCCCTGCTCTCGGACCTGTCATTTCGGGATTCTTGGAGCTGAAGGAGAACTGGAGATGGAGCTTCTACGTCCTTCTGTGGTTGGGCGGCTTCACCGAGGTCCTGATGTTTACCATTCCTGAGACTCTCCCATCGATTGTCCTTCTGAACAAGGCAAGAAGAATCAGAGCTTTGAAGATCCCCGGATACGAGAACGTCAAGGCCCCCGTCGAAGTCACTGACAGAACTCTCAAGGGTATGTTCGCAGTTGCCTTGACTCGCCCGTGGAAAATCTTGGTCGATCCGATCTCCTTCGCCGTTGCTGTCTATCTCGCAGTTGTGTACGCACTGCTGTACATGCTGTTCACCATCTATCCCATCGTCTTCCAAGAAAAGCGTGGTTGGAACTCAGGAGTCGGAGAACTCCCGCTTATCGGAACTGCTGTCGGTGCTGTCATTGGAGGATCCATCATCTTCACCGTATCTGCGCGCGACAGGAAGAAGATAGCCGCTGGTCACAAGGCTGTACCGGAGGACCGTCTTCCCGTTGCTATGATTGGCGGAGTCATGTTCCCTGTCACCATGTTCTGGTTTGCTTGGACCGGAAACTTCAACAGCGTCCACTGGATTGTGCCCACTATTGCTGGTGTCTTCCTCTCGACATCAATTCTGTTGATTTTCGTTGCATACCTCAACTATCTGACCGACACGTATCTCATGTATGCAGCCAGTGCTTTGGCAGCCAACACGGTCGCCCGTTCAGCGGCAGGTGCGGCTGCGCCTCTTTTCACCCAGTACATGTTCGACGCTCTGGGTGTCGGAGGTGGTGGCTCGCTCATCGCTGGTATCGCTTGTTTGCTTGCGCCCATTCCATTCATCTTCTACAAGTACGGAGGACCCATCCGCGAGAAGTCGAAGTTTGCACCGACGTCGCCCAACAAACCCGAGCCGACAGAAGAAGAAAAAGAAGACGAGCCTTTAGAGACCGAACCAAAAGAAGATTTGTCGACTGAGCATGATCACAGCAACAGCGACACTGATGTTTCTCGCGCCCCATCACATACCATGGAAGCGATCAAGCCTGCGAACAGCGATTCCACTTGAGTAAGAGATCACCATTTCATATAATTTACATAATACCCCAGAATCCATTTCTCATTATCCTTTTCAACCATCGTCGTCTGTGCACAAAAATCAAGGAGGCCTTCGGTAGCTCTACCCGCTTTCGACCTTGAGCTTCACCGGGACAAGTCTGCTCAACAGGAACACTTCGATCATCTTGAGCGCTGGTCATGTCTCAGAGCAATTCCGCGTCGTCGTAAACTTGTGGATTTCTGCCTATTTGGCCGCAACTCGACTCTGGGGATGGCCCAAGCTTGATCACCAGAGGGTCCACTCCATATGAATCTGCAATATAAGTATTCGCTACAAGAAAGAACTAGCAAGGGATCATGTTGTTGAGAGATTCTTCGACGATCTTTCGTGGCCTCGAATAGTAGGTCTGGCAGAGCCCCTCCAAGACTCGACAATATGTAAGAGGGACTTCCCTCTCAGGCTTTCATCTGGTCTCAGCATTGCAGCAATAGACACTCAATAAAACCACCCATCATGGACACGATAATTCCCTCGGCCAATACGAGCCTTCCTTCCGATGGCGTTCTCAAATCGATCAGCACCACCGTGACCGAGATCGTCGACAGTATCGACCTCAACAGTCCACCTGCTCATGCCCTGGAGCTCTCCTACCTCGAGCAGGCTAATCCCCGTGGATACACACGACCGATGTTCTTCTTTCCCGCGGTCAAGGATGTGAATCCTATAGAAGTCGTTGAAATCTTCCGCAAAGCTCTTGAGCCGACCCTCAAAGCCATTCCATCACTGGCGTGCGAGTTTGTGCCAGTTGAGGACGGAAAGACACCGACTGGAAGAGTGGCTCTCAAGCATGGCGACTTTGGCTCTCTGATCGTCAATGATATCCGAGGTACTGGTTTCTCGTACGAGGAATTGCGACAACAGAAGTTTCCTCAATCACGACTTGATCCCAATATACTTTGCACCCGTGGTGTCTTTCCTCAGCCGGGAGAGAAACAGCCTGCTTGGATACCTCAACTCAACATCATCGATGGAGGATTCATTCTTACTCTCCACAATCATCATACAATTTATGATGCGCAAGCAATCAACGAGATTCTCAGAGTATGGGCACAAAATTGTCGACATGTGCAGAACGACTCCATTCCAGCATGCAGCTCTCTTCCTGCAGAACAGTTCGAGAGATCTGCTCATATCACCACTCGTGAGTCAACAGCAGATATCGGTAATCCTGAAAGGCACCCAGAGTTCATTGTCGCACCTTTTACTCTCTCCTGGCCCGAGACAGCTTTCAGAACCACACACCGACAACGTGTTTACCGTCTATCGCCAAAAGCTTTGGCTGAACTCAAGAACGACTGCACTGAGTCCGGCGACTCCTGGATCTCGACAAACGATGCAGCAACAGCACTGATGTGGCGCTCCATCATCCGTGCTCAAGCCTATCTCGATACTCTTCCTGAAGATGCAATGTCCCACCACATTGTTGTCGTTGACTTGCGTCTACGTTCCAACCCACCGCTTTCAAAGCACTATCCCGGATGTCCGATGAACTATGCCCGACCAGGCATGAATCTTCGCGACCTCTGCAACTCCACCTCTCTCGCTCCTCTGGCTCGCGCAATTAGAGACCAAGTAGATCAACGCACACCTGCATATACGGAATCTCTTGTCACACTGCTCAACAACATCCCGGGCTTTGGTCATTTCGCCTGGACATCATTTCCCTCTCTGCTCAGCACCGATTGCATGACTTCCACTTGGTATAAACTCGATATTCTAGACTTGGACTTTGGAGCTGCAATCGGACAGATTGAACGAGTGAGGTTTCCTACAGGAGGACTGTTCAATGGCTTAAGTATGATTTATCCGCAGATTACTAGAGGTGAGCAGGAGGAATTGGGCATGGAGATTGCGGTTGGGATGGAGATGCAGCATTTTGAAAAGCTGGATCAAGATGAGGTTTGGGCGAGGTATGCTGAGTGTATTGATCCTGGGTACGATTGTATGTAGGAGATGAAGTCTATTTTCCTATCAATGAGTATAAGAAGTTGTCGCAGAAGTCCTTGTTAGTAACGAGTTGTGGTTAACAAACAAGGTCACCGTGTTCGCGTGAAGTTACCTTTGGGAAAGTTTTGCCGAGTATCGTGTTCGTCAAAGCTTCACTATAGTACTGCAACCTATATTGGTCAGTAGACGCTTGCTGAAGACACAGCTGAACAGCAGTCAAAACCTGATCTCCGTGTGCAATGGACTGAACAAGACGAGCGGGCTTGGCAAAGATCCCGCCTCTCTCCAGCGCTTGCAAGGTTTCTGAAAATCCATTCCAATCGAAGCACGTGGAGATGTCTTTGCAACATACAGAACGGGCTAGGGCAGATCTCGTTCCCTTCTTTCGGCAGTATAGAAGGTCATGGCTAGCCTTCTTCGACGATTTCGATCTGTCGGAACTGGAAAAAATTGTCATCGACGGTCCAGATGCAGTTCTGAACCGAGTTTCTGGGCCGCCCTTGCAGCAAATCTACATGGCCAAGACTGTTGTTCTTGCCTGTCCAACCTATGAAGGAACCGCCGAAGAGATCGTTCCGTGGCTTTGGTGTAGACTTGGCATCACCTTATTGCGGCTCAAATGCAGAGCAACGCTCGGTTCATGGGGCGAAGCATTGGTCTGTGGACTCTGACCTACGGAAAATGTCCGACGTCTTCTTGGTCTAACAAGGTCGGCATATGCTTGCCAGGATCCAGAACAGAACCTGTGGAGCTGAAGTCTGTGAGCTACGCTCGGTGCAAGGGTCGACATGAGTCTATCCACATTCTTGAGCAGGACCCGACAGCGTCCTGATTCCGGCTAACGGTATAAGAGGCAATTGATACCACTCTCGAAAGATATTTCCATCATCGCCCTCTGACATCTTAACTCAAAATCATACTCCGGAATAAGATGCATTCTGCCATCTTGGTCGCTGCTTTTGCAGCCTACACTTGCGCTCAAAATCTCGATGCTGATGCCATTGCTCAAGCCGATCCCATACCTACACCCGACATTCCTGTTGTCTATTCTACCAGCTTCGACTACGCACTTCCTGCTGCGACCATCATTGCTGAGACCATCGCATATGATGCTTCTGCCGCAGCGGCATCTGCTTCTGCAGATGTCGCCGCCAACGCCAACGCAGCTCAACCCACGGATGCGGTCTCAAAACGTGACGATGCATCTTGCGCGGCTCTCCAAGCTAAAGTCGGGAACTTCTATATCTCACCCATCAGTAAACTTCAGTACACTGTCAAGTGTGGCTACGACTACAGTGGTTACGACCTCGCAGCAGTTTCAGGTTCCTCCTTTGCCAATTGCTATGACAAGTGCGACGGCTACCCTGGATGTGTCAGCTTTTCCTTCGCTGGAGGTCCTGGTGCCGGTACCTGCTATCTGAAGAGAAGAGGTGCTAACACTGCTAACCCCAATGGCGGTATCAATGGAGGTGCTCTGGTCAACATGCCCACTCTCGCTGCCAGTCTTTGTGTTGCTCAACCCACTGGCATCTCCCACACTTCTTCTCCAGATTCCGACCAAAGCTTTCTTGCCGACAAATACTACTCGGATACCGCTTTGGCCGCTTCTCCTCCTGCAGGATATAATGAAGCTTTCAAGAACTTGCAAGCATCCAATAATGCTCTTGGATACCTTGGATTCAGTCTGTTGAGCTCTTACGACACCACTACCTGTGCTGCCCGGTGTGACAAGGTCAACGGATGCCAGGCGGTAAACATTTACTTCGAGAGAGACCCATCCGGTAAGAAGGCTTATCATAAGCTACATGAAACACGCTAATGATCTCCAGTCGATCCGAACGATGCTTCATGCACAGATCCTACCTCGTATACTCAAATCAAGGTGAATATTCCCGCTACTTGGACTCGATAGACCCGATGCTAATTGTTCAAAAGTGCGTGTATTGGGGAGGTCCCGTGGCCCAATCCAATGCTTTGAACATTGGTCAGTACCGCAACAAGTTCCATGTGGTTATAGCTGGCAGCAACGGCTACGTCAACCGCTCAATCGACACGCCCGCTGGCTACACTGCTCCAACCTACCTTGGAAACTCAATCATCAACGCACCCAAGACTGATTGTGCGGATTACCCCAATCAACTCCAAAACATTCTCTGGTCAACTGGTCCCTTTGATGCTGGACGCTGCGCAGCCGCTTGCTCTGCTTACAATGCCAACCCACCTGCCAGCGGTGTAGCTCAGAGTTGTCAGTTCTTCAATACATATGTACTCAAGGGCAATGGAAAGGATGCAGGACAGTATTGCGCTCTCTACCAACAAGCCTTCCCTTCGTCGGCCTCGACCAGCTCGAGTGTTAACATTGGTGGCGTCACCTACACATATGGCTACTCTTACACCTTCACCAATGCCACTACCGCTGGTGGCCCCGCTATCCCTTGCGCAGTCGCCTCGGCTTCAAGGATCATTGGCTCCTCTACCCTTCAAGGATTCTGTTCCACCCTGCTAGGATTCAACGCACCTACTTCCACAGCCACGGTTGTTGTCAGCCCGACAAGCACCATCCTATCCACCATTGTTCCTGCCGCAAGTTCTGTTATCAGCACTCAGGTCATCACCACTACTGTATCCACCTCAACACGCGTTCCTGCAAAGCGTGCAGAGCAGCTACAGACTCCAGCAGCTCTTTCCTTCCCTGCTTCCGTCATCAGCGCAGCCTGCAGTCTCCAGGCCTCGAGTGCTAGTTCAACTATTCTTACCACAACCACATCCACTGCCTCTACCGTCTTGTTCACCAGCCTGACGACTGCGACTGCATCCACCACCACCATCATCGTAACCAGCACAGCCAAAGCAACCGCAACAGCTAACCCCAACGGCTGCTCCCAAGCCGCTGTTTGTAAAGCCGGACAGAAGATGCCAACATACTCTTGCCCTGGTCAAGGTAGCGACGGTCTATGCGCCTGCGGTACCGATGCAAAAGGAGCCAATCTCTGCTATGCCGCCGACAAATGCACCAAACTCTGCGACAACAGCAGTGACTGTACAGGCTTTGGGAAAGTGAGCATGGTTTGTGTCTTTGACACTTGCTGCAATAACAGTGGGTCGGCGAGTGCGGGTAAGGGTAATTGTATGCCTGCTAGCACTACTTGCATGAATGCTGGGTCGGCGAGCAGGATGTTTAAGCGTGGAGAGAGGAGGTTTGGAGCTGTGGTGAGGAGACAGGAAGCTACTGAGGAGCAAGAGGAGTGTACGGCTTTGTCTTGCCCTGGTACTTGGGTGGATGAAGATACTGGTGTTGTTGTCGATGGTATTGATGGTCAGCTTTAAGTACGCATTGGTGATTGGAGTTCAAGAGGTTTTATGTTAAATATACACGTTACAGACTATAACCTTCACGAGTACTTTGCCACGAACTCCGCAACCGCAGCATCCACCTCCTCAGGATGACTGAACGACAAAAAATGCTGTCCGCCATCCACAACCTTCAACTTTGCATCCGGACTCCCCACAAACATTTCAATCTCCCTCTTCGCATTAGCAACCGAATACACCACATCATCCGTCCCATGCAGCCACAAAACCGGACACTTTACATCCGGCAATCTCGCATGCAAACCATCTCTATCGCGCAAATTGATAGTAGCCATTCTAGCTCTTTTTCTGCCTTCATCACCAGTGTAGTTGTTTGCGATTTCGTTGCGCCAGAAGTCGCGGACGGAGGAGGGGCAGGATTTGCCGAAACCGATGTCGATGAGGAAGTCGGAGAAGGTGTTGCCTGGGCGGAATGAGTCGTCTGAGGGTTTGCTCCAGCGTTCGATGTCGGGGGTGAGGTCGGAGGGGGCGTTCCAACAGCCTAGTTCGCGCGTTTTGGGGGATTCGAAGTCGAGACTTGTTCCTAGGGGAATTATACCGGTGATCTGTATTTTTGTTTAGTTGGTGTTGATCCTCTTTGCTTTGGTTATGTCATTTGCTTACCTTCTCAGGAGCCAATAAAGCCATTCTCACAGTAATCCAACCGCCTTGACTAGTTCCCAGTACGAAAACACCTTTGCTTTGATCTATCTTGCCTTGCTTTTCTAACTCTTGCAATACTTGAATGTTCATCCATGCTGTATCCCAGTAAGTCCAATTTTCGACTTTGCAACGTGTTTGACCGTGGCCGAGTAGTTCGATTGCGAGAAGATTCATCTTGGAGGTGAGGTTTTTGTTGGCATATTGGGTTTTGTAGAGTTCGGAGGAGGTGGTGAAGGAATTGACGAGCACCAAAGTGGGCTTGGAGGTGTCCAGGCCGGGGGTTTGGTAGGAGGCGTCGATGCCGCCGAGATGGGGGACGTGGATGGTTTGAGTGTTAGGCATTGTTTAGTGAGTTGATGACTTTGGTTCTGAAGATTTTGGCAGAGGAAGGGCTTTGGATAGGCTGGTGATGATTCTTATATTTCGACAGAGTTCCGTTCATCCGTATATTCTTCCATAGTTGCTGTGTTACAGGATAGTTATCTTCCTTGAAGGTGGGGAGATGTCGTTGATACAACAACCGAGAAGCGGGGGTACATGACGGGGCGTTGACGTGCCTCCAGGTACCAACCCTCTGTACATCATCAGTCCGAAACACACTCTGTGCTATAGCCGCGGTCATCATGTACCCTAGCATTAGAATCCTGCGGGTATCATGTAAGCAGGTTTTACAGTCTGTACTGTTGATTTATGCGAAAACTGGTAAATGGATAATCTCGAGTGCCTGCTTAGCAACGATGTAGACGTCGACGTCGGCATTGCATACCATATCCTGCGTGTAGAGATCAACAGTGAACGCCGTGTAATGGGTGGGGTGTCGAAACACCTCGGTCAGGGATAGTTCTTACCGAGATGACAGTCGAAGTGTGCCTCCTTTCCGAGGACGTAGAGCTAGGAGAAAACATCGACTCTGCCGATACTTGGATCAGGACGAGGTCCGCAACCCAGACACTGCTTTACAGTCAGTGTTGTAGAGTGTGGGCTCAAGATACTGCATTGCAACGGAGCATATGCCATGGTCGTATAGGTATTGATCGCCTCAGTCGTCATCAGGCGAATCATGTTCATCATCCCATTCGCTGCTGGCTGTCGACTAACTGCAAAGCCAACGCGTTTGAGCATCTCAGTGAGATGCATCAATTCACTATCAGCTTACTCTGCGCTTGGCGGAATGAGCTTGAGATGGGATTTGATCATTCCCATCCTCCCGCTTCCGATCTTGCGGAAGCTTCAGCTGAATTGGCAAACAAAGGCCCGGCGGATCGTATCGGAAGAGCACTCATATACCGAGTCAGTCTTTAGATTGCTTTTCTCGTCGTCAATAGCTGAGTTTGTGCAAGTCATTTGATCGACAAGCATTCCAAAGCTCGCAAGATACGAGTACGTGCATGGATTCTCTATGTTCATTTCAACTGTCTGCTGCAGAGATCAAGCTCGGATTCGCTTTCGTACAGGTACCAAACTGTAGAGCACTAGAGAAATGCTCTGGCCGAGGGGTCCCACGCAGGTCCCCATCATACTGTTCGTCGAGTTTGACAATGGCGCTGGGGGCAGATGGTAGGCAACAGGAAGGCGACTCCTGTTCAGTCTTGAGGTGCTTGGGTCTGCGGCTCAAAAGGTCGCGGTCCGGTCACGGTGGGGTCGGGTCAGTGCGCGGTCTAGCGTCCCCGGTCGGATGATCCCGGTGGGATGTCCTTCCCAAGTTTCCCTTCGCTTTCCGTCGACAGATCAACGAGCCTACCTAAATCTCACGCCATCATCTCGCATCTGCTTGATACATGTAATTATTCGAACATCTGGTAGACTCCACTTCCATCATCAAGTCTCACCATCCCGCCCAACTGGTCACTTGCGGCGTTCGTGTACGGTGCGTCGGTGCGATCTCCGAAACGTTCCAATCAAGCCATTCTACTTCGAGTCGCGGCTCAAGTCGACTGTTGACGGTTGCGAAACGGTAACTTATCTTCCCTCTGCAAAATAAAACAAACCTTCTTGCCTGGCCCCTTTCAACAAATTGGGCCATGACTAGCCAGTGCTATTGCCGGCACACCAACGCACAATACTTCACTAAATCCGACTGGGGAGATCAGTCTTGAGGAGACTAGAACAGGAAGTGTTCGAGCTTACCTTTTACTCTTCGCATCTACTCCGAGCTATTGGTCTATCGCAATTCGCACATGATGGCATCCTCTCTCTCACCAACGTCTTTCATACGATATACGCACACAGCAATCTAGCCGTCTTTTGTTTGAGCAGCGGAACGTACTCGAGGAAGCTATTGCATGATCGTCAGGACACGATATCTCTGACAACGTCAGGGAACATGCGACACTCGTGTGTTTGCTCTCTGTCTTCTGTGCGCACCTTCATGCAGGACTCGGCACAGTGGTGATGCTCGCAATGTTTCGAGTATTCCACCACCCTGATTTACTCTTGCCTCGCTACAGCGAGTCCTTCAACGAAGGACATGCAAAGCAAACCTATTCTCAAGCTGGTAGCGTCAAGAACTTTCGCATCCTTCGCACTTTGCCTCTTTGCTCGTCTTCTGATGCGACACCACGATGCGCATGAGCCATATATGCCAAACTACTCAGCTGCTCCTTCCCAAAAAGGCATCTACTACATGACGATAGCAGCCTGACACTACATTTCTGACAGGCCTAGAAGTTACTTGGATAGCTTTCCAAATTATCAAAGGGTCGAGCCGTCCAACCTGAGCATGCGAGTCATTCTGGAACGGTAGAAATGCTTGGCAGGCACGTTCTGGGAAGCCGATCTGGAGCGCTGGACCCTGAAGTCGAACTTCATCTCCAAATCCATACGAGCGACGATTGTCCACCGAGAACAGCAACCTGGCCCGGCGTGAGGTTCTGGTCACTATCTCAGACTGTCTGGGTCGGATACAACTGCCCGGCCATTTGATCAAATGGACCACTGTCATGATTTTCCAAACTTTAATTCAGAGTTTGAGCAACGCGTTTAGCCGGCAGTCCAACGTGGATGAATCCCGACGTTGGTAGTTTGATATCGACGTTCCAACGTAGAATCCATTACTCGGAGCATCTCACCTTTCGTCCATCAAAGCTGTGCTCTCCTCGAAAACTCCCGCAATCAGACAGAGATCGCTGCAAATCACCAGGAAAGACCAAAGCGAGACAATCAGCAATTTTGTATTGTAGCTTCGGCGCCGAACGCCGTTGAGGTGGAATGTATTTGACCCCGTTATGGCACGATCTGTGCTTGCTTCTGTTCCCGCGCGCCAACTTTGTCATTCGATACTCTATTGAATGCTTTACAGGATCTCCGTTCATGAATCGTTACGACGTCTTTCCTTACCACCGACCATGGAGGATTTTCAAGCTTCTTACCGTGTGTTCTTGGCCGAATATATACAGCAACTGCCGATAGTTAGCGTCCGTCTGCGCCAAACGCTGATGTTGTCCGTCAAGCCTCATGTGAAACTAGATGAGCCTCGTCGTGCGGATCTTGGTTGACAAATCTGGTACCACCATACTTACTTTTCTTACACTTGCTGACCCCAACCTGCTGTCTTTCTATAGATACCTACTCGTTCCCTCGGCCGGCCTGAACTTGTCTACCCTCAGACCTGTCTTTCCCCACCATTCGACCACCTACTTGGAACCGTCAACATGGCAAGTCAGGCACAAATCGATCAGATTATGCTCTTAGTTGATTCGGGCATACCTTTAACCGAAATTCCTGCTGGTCGTCCACCTCCGGGTCAGGTGTCCCATCTTCACCATGCGATTGGCAGAACACATATGATCACAACATGCGACATCATCTGCGTTATTATTGTATGCACTGTTGTTGCTATGCGAATGTATACACGCGTTCGCCTTCTTAAGAGCCTGTGGTGGGATGATTGTGAGTCTGCTCTAGCCATACCACTTAGGCCAGAGGCTAACACAAAGCTCAGGGTGCACATTATTCGCTCTCGCATGCTGGATAGGAGAAACTGGATTGTTCCAATACGCCTGCAAGTTCGGAGCCGGCAAGCACATTTACGACATTAGTGTCGCGGACCTCTACCCAAACCTGTTACGCGGCTGGGTCGTCTGTGCGATCATGTATAGCATTACCATGCTATTCTCGAAGATGTCGATTTTGTTGCTTTACCGCCGCGTTTTTCCAATTGCCAACTTTGCAAAGAGCTGGTGGGCTGTGACCTTCTTCACGGTGGCCTACTCAGTCGGAGGTATTTTCGCATCTTGGTTTCAATGCAGACCAATGGAGTCCGCCTGGTGAGCCGCAGCAAGAACACCAACCAAATCTGTCTCTCTAATTGTGATTACATAGGACCCTTGATGTCCCTTCAGAATACTGCATCAGCACTGAAAAGTTCTACACTGCGAACGCCGCCTTGAACGTGGTCTCCGACATTCTGATCCTGCTTCTCCCTGTTCCTATCGTTTGGGGTTTGAACACCGACATCAGGAAGAAAGTTATCCTCACCGGCCTCTTTTCTATGGGTAAGCGTCAATCAAAACACCGAGTTCCCAAAGCTGCCAATGACTGACACTGCAATCTAGGATCCATCTCTTGCCTTGTCAGTATCCTCCGCATGCGATCTATCATTGTTCTGTACAAATCTGGCTTCGACGACTTGACCTGGGGACTCGTGGAAGTCGTGCTATGGTCACAAGCAGAACTCACCGCAGCCATGATCTGCACATGCACCCCTTGCCTTCGACCATTATTCGAGAAGGTCATTCCCGCATTGCGATCCGTCACCTCAAGGAAGGGCACACACGGAAGCAGCACTGGAGGATACCTTCGTACAGGCGATTACGAACACAAAAGCACGGCGAGCAAGTCACAATCTCTCGCGGATATCGAGATGGATGCTGGAATCCGAAAGAAGGTCACTGTTGATGTCAGTGCGATGGGTTCTGACAGCGACAGTCAGAAGAGCATCATGCATCGCTAGGCTTGTTCTGGCATTCGTGTGGGATAAACATTGCTCAAGAGAAGAACACAGGATCAACTGAGCGGCATGGTCCTCAACGAATATCGCTTGCAACGCAGCAGCAACCCTTTCTTATACATATAATTTTAAGCGCCTTTTCTCTTCTACTCATACGTTCGTACTGAACGAACAAAGACGAATTCAACTTTTTGGCTATCAAAATTTCCGGGAACTCGATGTGTTGTTCACATGCTTGGATATCCGACAAATGTTACAGTATAGCTTGAGGCCTTGACTGCTTGATCGCCCTCAAAGACTTGATTTCAGGCATCTTGACATAGTCTAGTGTAGGAAAGTAAAGTGGTCCAAGGATCTTCTTCTGCACTTTACCAATAGCATCTCTTAGACGCAGTACAGTCGGCATCTTATACTCAGCTGGCTTAGAGATCGCAGGTCATCTCACAGTCTCTTGAGCATCGCTGCACTGCGGTGACCGAATCAGGCAGGTATAAGTAATCTATCTTACCGATATTTAGCCGCAGTATCGACCTTTCACAACATTCACACCTCTGATTCTATCCCACTACACCATTCTCTCAATCTTCCCAGAACCCACTATTTCCGACACTCTTGCGACTGCTACAATCACCAGATCCCACCAAAATGGCAGATCTCAAACCTTTCACTATCCACACCCAACGACTAATTATCGTACCTTCTTTTCTCTTACTCGAAAACCTGCCATACAGAGAATTATACTCTTCTCTCCACCGCATGCCTGAGTTTACGACTATGGCATTTGGCTCAGCCTGGGGAACAAAAGACTGGGATGCCTCCACCATTTACCCAATTATTTGCCGCGAAGTGGGAAGATCGTGGCGAGTACATGGGATGGGAGATTTTGGCGTCGGGTTATTGCCAATAACCACTCTAGAATATGGAAACAGTGGGCAAAGGTGGGAAGTGTTAAAGGCAGATGAGGTAAATCTGCAAGAGGTGCAATGGATAGGTTACGCAGGTGTCAGGGACGCGACAACAACATCAATGTCTGCCGAAGCCTCATCCCAGCCCACCACAAAGCCATGGACACAGATGATAGAACTACGTTACGGATTTTATCCCTCCCACTGGAGCAAAGGCTTTGGCACTGAAGCCGCGACAGCAATAATGGGATGGTGTGAGGAAAGCCTTGGTGTGCAGAGATTCATTGCAGAGACAGAAGCGGAAAATAAAGGCAGTGCGAGGATATTAGGAAAATTAGGGTTTGTGGAGATTGATGGGGAAAAAGAGGTTATCTGGGGTACGGAGGGGACGAAAGAGTGGGAGAGACAGGTAGGGTGAGAGGAGATGGTATTGCTTTTGTGGGCTTTGATGTTCTTTCGAAGCAGAACACCGCAGCCGGGAAGGATCAATATATAGTATCATACAACTACAAAACTCAAGTTTGAACTCAAACAACAAGCCTACCCTCCAACTTAACATCCCTACTACTCTGTCCCACCCACACCTTATACTCACCTTTCTGCAATTTCCATGCTTGAGCAACAACGTCCCACACACTCAAATCTCTCCTCGTCAAAGGCACACTGACCCTCTTCTTCTGTCCCGGCCTCAAAGCCACACGCTCAAAGCCTCTGAGCTGTTTCTTCGGCGCATTGGGAATACCCACATAGACTTGAGGAACCTCATGAGCTGTTACGTTTCCAGTATTTGTGATATCAAAAGTAACGACGAAAATCTCATCCCAGAGTCGAGGGTGGCCGCCGGGGATGATGGCGATAGAGGGGTCTGGGTAAGTTGACAGGTCCCCATCGACAAGTTTTGCGGTATGCAGGGCAGAGTAATTAAATGTCGAATACGATAATCCAAAGCCGAATTCGAAACGGGGTGTTATGTTATAGAGGTCAAAGTGGCGGTAATCGATATACACACCTTCTGAAAAGTTAGACTGCGGGTGAGGATCAAAGGATATTGTCGAGTTGAGTAAATCGCCATAGTCTTCTTCTCTTTTGGCGACTGTGTAGGGCAGGCGGCCAGAAGGCGAGACATCACCATAAAGAATATCTGTTAAAGAGTGTCCCGATTCTTGACCGGGTAGACCTGCAAAGAGAACAGCAGTGATGTTTTGGTGATCGATCCAGGAGTCAACACCACGGATACCAGCACTGTGGATAACGACAATGGTGTTTGAGCAGTTGGCTGCTACATTCTTGATCAAGTTGTCGCTGAAATCGTCGGCTAATGTTGTGCGATCGAAACTTTCGGATGCGTAGGCGTTGACAAAGACTAAGCAAGCATCGTTGTTGACGTAGGGCGGAGAGGGATTTTCTGAGTAAAAGTCCCAACGCAAAGTTCCCTTGTCTTTGGCGATGCGTTCTTGGATGGCTTGGAAGGGTGAGATGACATAAGGAGGTGTGCTGCCACCAGAACCTCCGCCAGTGATCATCGTGCCGTTGAAGGTAGTCCAACCGAAGTTTACTTCGTAGCCACCGCCATATCTGCTTGGATTTTGCCAGGGAGTTGCTTTGATGGTCGCATCGTAGCCGTATACAGACAAAAAACGAGGATTTTTCAGAGGCAGGGTGTTGTTGACGTTTTTGACAAGGACAGTACCTGCAGCGCCTATCTCTCTGATCAGATCGGAATGATCAGCTTGCACGTTGACCGGTTCCTGAAGCTGAAGATTACTGTGCACAGCCGCAGCAGGGTATCCATCGCCTTGGCCGACATGGAAGAATGCCGCCAATTGACGCGTGACCATGTCGTTCAGACGGTCTACAGTGACGGAGCCATTGTTGACTGCCTGAGTGAGGTTGCCGCCCCAGAAACCTCCATCAGGCATGATCAGATCCAGTCCCGCGTTTGCGGACGCAACACCCGCGTGATTTGCCTCCCAGTCCGACATGACAAATCCAGCGAAGCCTAGTTCAGTCTTGAGGATTCCGTTGAGCAGTTTGGAGTTTTGGCAACCGTATGAGTTGTTGGCACGTTGATAGCTGCACATCACACTCCCGACATTCTCACGCAAGGAGTCCATGAACGGATATGCATAGAGCTCGTGCAGAGTTCTGTCATCGACGTTGGAAGACATGGCTGTAAGATGTCAGCGTTTGATGCTTTAGTGTTCCTCTGGCAGAGTAACCCACATTCGCCTTCTCCAAGAGCGGGATTGCGGCGGAACTCTTGTTCGTTAAGAAGCCAATGCTACAAACCTTGTCAGCACCTGAATGCTTCTATAGCCATGCCTTCTCATACCTTTGCAGTAGCAATAACACCAACATCCTGTATACCTCTAGTAATAGCACCCATACCCACACCAGCAAGAGTAGGATCCGCAGAAAGGCCCTCCCAATTCCTACCTCCTCTAGCAACTCTCCCAAGAGGACCAGCAACAGGTCCAAGAGCAATGTTGATACCCTTGCCACGGTACTCTTCACCCAAAGCACGACCATAGGCATACATGAGGTCTTTGTCAAAGGTAGCAGCAACGTGGATGCCAGCAGGGAAAGCACTGACAAACTCTTGGCCGCGGATACCATCCGGTGCGTCGGCAAGACACATAGGCTCGATCCCTAGACGTGGCACAGCGCCAGTATTGCCGACGCAGGTTCCTGTGAAGCCGCGGGTGATGTTGACCTTTTCTTCTAGTGTCATTTGAGAAACGAGATTGCGTGCTTGGGCGTATGCATTGGCCCACTGAGCACTACTTGAGCCATTCCCGACAGCTGCAAGTCATGTCAGTATCGGGTGAAGATTGCTGAGCGTCCAGCGATTCTTACGGGAAGGATACACAGGCGGACTCTGCCCATAGTAAGGATCAGAAACATTGGTATAGCTCAAGGAAGTATACGCCGCAGCCGGAGCCGCCAATGCAAGAAGAGCATTGACTGAGAGACCTGACTTCATGGTGGGAATCAAAGATGGAGAGTTCGAGGTATGAAGTCCGGCGGGTAACAAACAGGTTAAGTACCTGTTGCCGGCAGATGAAAGACGTGATCATGCAGATGGCAGACGTGATGAAGCTCCATACCAAGACAAGATACTCATCTTGGCAAATGTATGTTACCCAGTGGAACGAGGATTCGGTGACGATCTTTGTCAAGGTGGCTTAGACTACTGTACCTCACCTTCGGTAGAGATGTGCCATCGACGGGGATGTCATGTACTTCGGAGTCATGTTGACATTTGCGATCTGCCTAGACATGTACGATACAGTGGCGCGATTTCTCCAATGGAGGAAGACACACAGAGACTCGGGCTCAACTTATAGCAATGCAGTCCATAATGTGGAAATGGGTAGAGCAAGAGGGGAGGTTGGCGTATTTGATTAGGCCTTCTCTCCGCAACAGAGAAGGAGCGTGGAAGTGGGGTGAGGTTGCACCCTTGCGGGGCCGGCTGTCGGAAGTGTTCGGATCACCATTACAGCGACACCCGAAACAGCTACACATTTCAAGCCTACTCATTCAGCTTATCCATATCCTCCACGTACTCCTCTGTCCACGGATGATCTCTCCCATACTTATTCACATGATATTCCAAAACGCCCCGTTGCAACTCTCTCGCCTTCTGCTTGTCGCCTTGCGCAGCTGCGATTTGAGCCAAGCCAGCTATACCGCCTTGAGTACAGTCGTTCTCAACTCCATACTTAGCCAAGCTCTTTTGGTAAGCAGAATCTTGCACCTGCCATGCCTGCTGAATACGTCCTTGTAGCAGATAGATGCGCGCAAGCCTACGGCAAGACCTTAAAGTCTCTATATCGTCAGGACCATGTACGGTTGAGTTTGCTTCTGCCACTCGTTCATACAAGGGCATTGCTTTTCCCCATTTCCGTTCGTTTTCGTAGTAAATTGCCAATTGCTCCATACTCTCAATGGTATCTTCATGCAATCTTCCCAGCGCGAGTTCTCTTTTGTTCAAGACATCTAGTTGCAAGGTTTCGCATGCATCATCTTGTCCAAGACCAGAGAGAATCATGGCCAAGTCATGCGTACTGCGTAAAGTATCGATATGCAACTCTCCCAGTTCTGTATTCCTGGTAGCGATTACGCCTCGTTGTATTTCCTCTGCTTTTTCCCAGTGTCCGGCGAATTGGTATCCGAGACTGAGGTCGTGGAGCGCGTCTAGGGTTTCGGGGGCGCTGGAGCCGTGGGTGGCTCTTTGTTGTTCTACTTGTAGCTGGAGAGACGTGATTTCGAATGGGTTGTTAGGTCGGGTCGATTGTTCTAGAGCGGAGGGCTCGTTTGCTCTCTGGATATTGCGGTCTGCCTTGTCTTCGGCATCGTGCGGCTCTCCTGTATTTGATGGTTCGGCATTGTCGCGTTGAGCAGCACTAGGCTGGTCTGACTGGGTGACTTCCTGGGCTTTAGCTTGAGAAGTCATGGTATATGTGAGTTTAGTATTGCGTCCTAGACAATTGGGGGACGAAGATGGAAACAAGGACAGATTGTGAAGGATCGCTTTACCTCGTATACTTCCTTAGCGCCTACGAGCCTAATCTATCGAGGCCGGAGTTAGAGATATGGACTTCATACGTAAACGATAGTTCCTAGTAGTAGTACCCGGATCTAGTCTCTCTTGAGGCAATTAGATTGTGGTGTTGTACGTGAACGAAGAAGACTCGTAGTTAACATGTCTATAGACGTCATATTTCGGGTCTTCCGAACCAGGAACATTCGGATGCCATTGCAGCGAAGCCCGAACTCTTGTACTGAGAGGAACCCTGACTGTATTCATCTCGAGTCGTCGACGACACCACGATCAAGTTTGATGGTCGATACATTTACGGCTAGTATCCTAAAAGCCGGCAGTTGAAGTCTGCTTGGTTCGAAAAGAAACAATAGCCACATTCTGAGGAATAGCATCTTTCCCGAATTGTTTGACTTTCTTCTCCGGATATGCACGAAATTGTGCGTTTGTTTCAAAACTCGAGATCTGAGAAACGATTTTTGATCATTCAGGCGACACCGAGGCATAATCTGGCACTTCGAAGTAAGCATCGGTTGTAAAGCCAGTGTCACTAGGTTCACACCATATAGGATCATCTAATTCCAGCGTGGTTGCTGCGATATGTCGGCGGAAGTGATTCGAGCATATGCAAGAGGTGCAACCCTGATCTAGATCATAATCATGATGTCTCGAGATGCAAAAATGATCGGAAGCAAATTTCAGAACAAACACGACTGACATGAAGAGAATAAGGAATGGCAGAGCTAGGGGTATCAAATTGTAAGAATTGTATGTTTTGGCGGCAGTCATGCATGCGAACTGATGGTCGGAACAGTACTATGAACAAAGGCAGGTGATCATCTTCTGCGAGGCATCATTCTGACCTTGGGGAAGTCGAGAGGAATCTTCAACTTGGCGACTCTGCGTTGTGCAGCGACGGCCTTGTTGGGAATCTTAAAGTCGGCCTGCTCCTTTTCGGTGGGGTTGTTGACTTTGCAGCCCAGCTCCATGAAGTATTGTGACATCCTGTAGACTCAATTAGCATGATGGAAGATTTAGTATTAGATGTTGTCACGTACTGCTTGTTTTCCAGACGCAGATCTTCGCGCAAGTCGTGTGTGTCGGTCTTGTAGCCATCAATGAAAAGCGAGATGGCGGCCATGTGTGTGACCAGATTGTCCATGTGCCATTTGTTGAGTTCGTTGTTGTCCGAGAACCTCCTCCTGACACTCTCGATCAAAGGCTCGGGCCAGTCTGCCAACTTTGTTCGTAGTTGATCCTTTTGTGGCACCTTCTTTCCAGCCTTTCCTGCGGGTTTGAGAGCGAGGTTGAACTCAATCAGGAGCATGAGGTATTTGAGGGCCTTGAGTCTCTGGACGTCGTCACGAACAGCAATGGGGTTGACACGATGTGCGACAAAGCGCGAAGACAACTTGAGGTCCTCGCCATTGGCATCCTGCCATTCCTTTACTGTCAGGTTGCGCATGTCTGTTGCAGGAATGAGCATGCCGATGGGGTAGACGTTCTCGGCCTCGGTGGCATTGAGGTTGGGCTTGGGGATGGGCTTGGAGGCAAGAATCTCTTCCTGCTGAGCCTGTTTGGCGGGCATGGCATCCGAAGCCTCCTTGACGCTGTCCATGACGGCAGACTCGACGTTATCGAGCTTGCCTCCAACGCGGTTCCTGTCGGCATTACTTGTGATGGCGTTCTCGACCTTGGAAGCAAGAGCCTTCCTGGCCTTCTTTGTACCGAAAGCCTGGCCTAGGTCCTCGCGCTGTTGAGCGTAGGTGCGGGCGGCCTTTTGAGCGGCGACTTCCTGGGCCTCTGCGCGGAGGGTGGTGCGGAGAGTAACGGGGTGTGCGGGCAGGACTTGGAGAGACGAGGTCTGAGGATCGTAGACGGCGACGTAGTGGGACAGGCCTTGGTTGGATTCCTGTTGGGCGGTGAAGTCGAGACGGGCATGTGATGTCGAGTGCAGCAGAAGCGAGTGTGTCGACGGTGCGGGCGAGGCGCCTTCTTTCTTGGAGTTGGTGACCTTGACGAAGGGCTTGAAGGGAGCGGTGGGCACATTGAGGCCAGGTGCCGCAGCTGGTCATAGGCGTCAGTGACATTCTCGACATGTCAAACGTTTGCATGGACATTGCGCATACCGATGACAGGGTGCAACTCGTCGCGCGATGTTGGAAAGCGGACGGAGATGGCGGCACTGGAAGCCTTTTTGTTGGGAGCATCTGCCCCCTCGGCAGCTCTCTTCCTCTTCTTGTCGTCGTGGGCGGCCATTGTGAAATGTGGATGCGAAATGCTGGTTGCGCTTTCCCAATCGACCGACAATCTTTGGAGCGCCAACTTTTTACAAAAGCGACTCAAACTTCTCCAGTTTCTAGACCGGGCTGGAGTCATGCGGGAAGGCAGGCCCGTGCGAGCGCCGAGCCGCTGCCGTAGCCTGCAAGCTGTCACGGCCTGCTCTGTGACGTGCGTCGCGACTGCCAAACAAGATGAAACCCTGCTTTCTCTGCCGTCTTGCACTGCATTTGCGGCCTGGCCCCGTCCAGAAGTTGCGTAACAAGTAGCTGCCCTATATACCATGTAAAAGCTCAGCTAAGTCGTGCTTGCTCCTTCCTGACAACCACAGCAACTCGGACAAAACGTCTTTGCCCCTCCCTGTGCACCTGAGACACGTCCCCGCCAACTGCCTTTCCTAATCTCTACCTAACCCCGACCCTCTCACCTCTCTCCGCCATGTCCGGCATCGTGAGCACCATCGAGGGCCTCGCCAACACCATGACTACCAAAGCCATGTCTGTCGTCGACTCGGTCTTCCCGCCAGAGCGCCGTCAGGAGCTTCTGACCAAGCTCCAGCAGTTTGCTATCAAGAACCCCAAGCTGTCGGTATGTGTTCCATCTCTGTGCACTTCCTCAACCACAAACTAACAAGCATGCCAGACCTTCCTCCTCACCAACATCGCCCTGACTGGCCCGCCCTTGTTCCTGTTCATCCTCTTCACCCTGACTGTCTTTATCTTCTCGCTCGTCGTCGCCTTGCTGGTCGGCCTGCTTGTCGCTATCGGTTTCACCCTCTTCATGGTCATTGTCGCTCTGGTCATTCTCTTCCCAACTGTCTTCTTCACCACTCTTGCAGCATGCTTCCTCTTCCTGTGGGGTCTGGGTGGATACTACCTTCTCAAGTGGTTCAACAAGGGCGAGACTCCTGCAGCACAAGGCGATGCTATCGGTGACAAGCTCAATGCTCTCACTGGCGGAAGACTGGACTTCATCATGGGTGGCGCACGCCAAGAATACCCGGACCACTCTGGTCAGAATGGCAAACACGAAGCAAGCCCAAAGCAGAACGGCAAGCCCAGGAAGCTGCAAGACAATCCAGCCAAGTCGAGCGGAGTCGACTTTGGCAAGCAAGCAGACTCGATCAAGAACAACGCAAACGCGGGTAATGTCGCCAACCAGGCGACCAAGCAAGCCAAACTGGACGGAGTTACCAAGCAGGCCGGAGTGGATGGAGTGACCAAGAAGACAGACACAGTGACGGGCACGGCTAAGGGTCTGGCTGGAGGCCTTGTGTAGCCTGCACTGGCGCAACGGTCCCTACCTGAACTTATGTGGTCTGCCCTGACTGAACGGCCTCTAATTGATTGATTGATTGATTTGATTTTTGATGGCATAGCGATGGGTTTTGTTATAGCATTTATATCTTACATCAATATACCTAGTCTTCGAGTGAAGGAAAAGAAATTGTATAAAAGTTTTTCGCATACAATATTACCATTGCTCTATCCCGCGGTCGTTTTGACAAGTGACAATAGCCATGCTGGCAGTGGATGAACTACAGTAGGTCGGCAACAATGACGAATTCTGGTATTGAGCACAGACCAGCGCATTGCGGCGGCAGTCGAACAAGCTTGAGAGTTTGACGAACGACGAGAAGAAGCGACCCAAGATACAGTCATCGACTTGAACAGACGCGTTTTTCCTGGAATTCTTCTGGACTGGACAGCGACTGCCGTTACAGCGCCGCGCCAAACTCACAAGACTGGAAGGTGCGATCAGGCACCCGCAGCAAACCCTCGATCCATGCACCACGCATAGAAGACGCTCTACAACACATGAGCAAACGTCTAGACACACCCTGCAACACATGAAGCCCGCCTAAAACATGGCGCCTCCACAGCAAAAGAGAAAGCGCCCTCAGGATGACCAACAGACGCGCGCCTCGCCTCACCGTCCCGAGAATCTCAATCTGGCCCAGCAGAACCAGCGCAACAACAACAACCGTCGCAATGGAAATGCCAACCAGAACCGCTCCAACAACTCGACTCCCACTCACAACCGCCATGCCAACTTCTCCCAACCTCCCTCGGCCAGGAACTCGCCCGCTCAGACTCCACACACTCCACAGCAGAATGCGCAGCCGCCGCCGCAACAACAGCAGCAACCCGAGCCAGCACGTCCTGCTCTGAACTCGACACCTTCTGCCACGCCCGCTCCTCCGCTCGTCCTCCCTCAGTACCCGCCGACGCCCAAGGAACCCCCCGCTCCTTATGCTTACGACTACTTGACCGATGATGCTGTGAGCGCTTGGCAGGCAAAGGGAAAGCAGTCGGTCTTGGATGCTCTGGAAAAGGCCGAAGACAAGGACATGGTGGCCAACACGGTCATACAAGAGCTACTGAGGACAACACTGGACGGGCGTCTGTCTGCTGGCGAGTGCGCCGAAGTGCTGAAACAAGTCGCTCCCACCGACGAGCTGCAGTCGGTCTTTGGCGACACGCTGGCTCTGCTCGACGACTCAGACTGGAAGAATCCCGTCCTCAAGACGCTCGTTCACCATGCTGGCCTCTCTGCTCATCTTCTCCGCAATGAGCTCGACATTGAACCCTTGTCCGCTCTCGGTCTTGTGCGCAACACCTTCTCTACCATCCGAAATCGCAAGACGACAAACCTCATCTACCGCCAGGCCAACTTCAATCTGCTGCGTGAGGAGTCCGAGGGTTACTCTAAACTCATCACCGAATACTTCCACGCCGCAAATGCTGGCTCAACCTCTGATCTCATCGCCGAAGAAACGTTCCAGCGCATCAAGGCTCTCGTTGGCTCCTTCGATCTCGATGTTGGCCGAGTCCTGGATATCACCCTGGATGTTATGGCAAACCTTTTGATCAAAAACTGCCGCTTTTTCATCAAGTACCTGCGCGCAAGTTCGTGGTGGCCTGAACAGCACGTTCCCGAAGGCTTTCAAACTCAAGGCCAAGGCTTTACTTCCCTACCTGCATGGGCTCTTCCTCATTCGGCATCATCGAGTCAGACTTCAGAGCAGCGTGCTCAACTCGCTGCGCTTAAAGAAGCCCGTGATGTTGACTTTTGGCAACAGGTCCGTAAAGTGGGCATGGAAGCTTTCTTCGACATTGGTGCCCTCCGCATCACAAATCTGGACGCCCCTGCTGTCGCTGATCTTCTTAACGCCGAACTCAAGCCAGAATTGGATGCTCGAGGTCGTGAGATGAACATGATCCGTCGTCTTCGCACAAACAACGCCCGCAAATGGATGCGTCAAACCGGCTGCATCGTACCTCCTGGCAACTCAGACGCTGCTCAACTACTCGGTTTCAAGCTCGCCTTCTACGCTTCTGCTGCCCGCGACAAGCATGATGTCCTTCCCGACAACCTCATCTACCTTGCAGCTTTTCTCATCAAGATTGGTTTCATTTCTTTGAGAGATCTTTACCCTCACCTTTACCCACCGGACGAGAAGATGGGAGAGACCAAGGAGAGACTGGAGAAAGAAAGGCTCGAAAGGGAGAAAGCCGCAAAGCCTGGTGGTGGCGCTCTCAATGCTCTCGCAATGGCTGGCGCTCTTGCGGACGACACTGCGCCCGCGCCGCATGCTGCTGTTCGTGGGCTACGAGACAATGCTTCAGGACGCGCTACCCCCAAAGCCGAACCTGACGCCGCTGAAGCCGCTACAGAGGATGGAGAAAAGGAAGCTCTACCTGAGCCTGCCAATCAAAAGGTTGCTCTGGTCAAGAGTCTATTGGCCATTGGCTGTCTACCTGAAGCCCTGTACATTCTCGGCAGGTTCCCTTGGTTGACAGATCTCGTCCACGAACTACCCGACTACATCCATCGCATCCTTCACCATATGCTCACCAAGGTCTACGAGCCTGCAAGACCTCTCGCCAACAGACCCGGCATGAATGATGCTAGACCCCACATCGGCGATCCTACTGGCTTGCCCAAGGGTCAGCTCAACCTCAATCCTGCCCCGCCAATCAGGACTTTGAGGTGGGCTAACCTTGACCGTCCTGATTACGGTGATGCAGTTGAGTACAAGTTCTATTGGGACGATTGGGTGGACAACATTCCCGTCTGCCAGTCGGTAGATGATGTTTTCCAACTATGCAGCACCTTCCTGAACTTGACTGGTGTCAAGATTGGCAGAGATTCTGCTCTCTTGATGAAACTCGCTCGCATTGGTAAGAAGAGTTTGACTGACGATCCTTCCGACACCAACTACGCTCGTTGGATTGATCTCTGCAAGCGTCTACTTATCCCCGCCCTCAGTCTGACAAAGCACAACACTGGCGACGTCAACGAGATGTTTGAGCTCCTCAAGTTCTTCCCCACCAGCACCCGGTACTCCATCTACGCCGAATGGCATTATGGCAACACCTCCCGTCTTCCAGACATCAAGTCCGCCTTTGATCTCACCAAGGCCGAGACAAAGGATGTTCTGAAGCGTATCAGCAAGACTAACGTGAGAGCTATGGGCAAGGCACTGTCCAAGGTCGCCTTCTCTTCTCCCGGTATCGTCATGCAAGTTGCCATCCATCAGATGGAGTCCTATGACAACCTTATCGATGTTGTCGTGGAATGTGTTCGCTACTTCAGCATGCTCGGCTACGATGTTTTGACCTGGTGTTTGATGAACGCCCTTGGAGGAGGTGGCAGAAATCGTGTACAAGCTGACGGTATGCTGACCAGTCCTTGGTTGCGTGCACTCTCGACCTTTGCTGGCTCCATATTCAAACGCTACTCTGCCATGGATCCCTCGCCCATCCTTCAGTACGTCACCAACGAGCTTCGTGCCGGCAACTCTACCGATCTCGAGGTTCTCGAGCAGATAATCACCGAGATGGTTGGTATCAAATCAGACATGACGTTCAACGAGTCGCAGGTTCTCGCCATGGCTGGTGGCCCGGTGCTCAAGGCACAGACACTTATATCCTTGCTCGATGAAAGACATAAGATGGAGAAACCTTCTCGTCGTTTGATCAAGTCACTTACCGAGCCTGGACTTGCTGGTCAACTCCTGATCTCTGTCGCGCAGGAAAGTCAGATGTATGCCCACCACGAATCTACCCAGGATGCGCCTCTGAAAGTTCTCGGAAACAACATGGACAAGCTCTACCAGGTCTTTAACCAATATCTCGAGACTCTCCGAAGCACGCTACCACCAGATGAGTTCGATGCCGTCATCCCGGATACTGTCAGCTTGATGGGTGACTATGGCCTCGAGCCATCCATCGCATTCATGATCGGTCGTGCAAGTATCGCTCATGCTATTGCGGAGAGCGATGCAGCCAAAAAAGCCGAACAACAAGCCAGAAGATCGAGCCAACCTGCTGCTGCCAATGGCGACGTGAGCATGGCAGATGCTGATGAGAAGGATGTCAAGACTGAAGGAATCCCTTCGCCACCCGCCGAAGAGAAACCAGTACTCTCCCTTACCGAGACAGATGCGGAGATGAAGAGTGTTGCACATGCCAACGGTGTCGATACCACGACACCAACTCCATCGCCCGAAACACATTGGCACCCTGTTTTGACCCCTCTGATCGAAAAGACTCGCGCCCTCCTTGGTGACAAGCTGGAGCAAAGTATTAGTATTCCATTCTACGTCACCTTTTGGACTCTCGGACTCGAGGATATTTTGGTCAACACCAACAGCTATGATCAGGAACTCGCCACTCAATCTCATCTCATTAACCAGATCAACAATGACCGCAACGATGTTACCGGCAAAGGTATGCAAGAGAAGGACAAGAGAAAGAAGGCCATCTCCGAGCTGAGAGAAAAGCTCACCCAAGAGATGAAGACTCAGATTGGCGCCTACACTCAGGTCCGCAACAGGCTCAACAAGGAGAAGGATCACTGGTTCACCGACTTCCATAACAAGGTTGAGCTTTTGCACACCAGCCTGCTCCAAAACTGTTTCCTCCCGAGAATGATGAATTCTCCTCTGGATGCTCACTATACTTACATGATGTTGAAGTTCCTACACAACAATGGCGCTCCCGGATTCCGTACTATGCATCTGCTGGACCGTCTTTTGCGCAAGAACCAACTGTCATCTCTGATGTTCCAGTGCACACCCAGAGAATCCGAAAACTTCGGTCGCTTCTTGAATGAGGTATTGAAGGAGCTTTCATCTTGGCATGCAGACAAAGCTGCATATGAGAAGAACGCGTTCGGAGCAAAGAGACAACTTACCGGGTTTGCAAGAAAACTTAACCCAGATAACACCCCACAGACTTTCCTCAATTATGAGGAATATCGCGTCCTGCTGTACAAGTGGCACTCCAACTTGAATGCCGCATTCCAAATGTGTCTCGAATCTGGAGAGTACATGCACATTCGCAACGCCATCATCGTCTTCAAGGCTGTTGCTCAGCAATTCCCTGTTGCAGAGCCCATGGGCAAGATGATCCTCGACTCCGTCACTGCGCTCAGCAAGGCTGATGGCAGAGCCGATCTCAAGCTTGCTGCTGCAAGTACATTGGGTGATATCCGCAAGAGACAGTCTTCTTGGGTTTCCAAGGAGCACTTTACAGGAGTGAGTACCGCACCAACAACAGTCAACAACAAATCTGACCCTATCAAGAAACCCGACCCCAACGCCAAGCCAGTTCCCTCCCGAGCAGAGACTCCTGCTTCTCGTACTTCAACACCCCTTAACCCTGCTGCTCAAGCGTTCAAAGCTCCTCCTGTCCCAGCTCAGCAAGGCGAATCCGAAGATGGAGAAATCGATGACGATAAGCAAGCCTCTGGCCAGGCAGCCGCTGACGAAAAGTCGGAGACACTGCCTGAAAGAAAGGCTGCGCTCAGGCCACTACCTAGGGCCAACGAAGGCCAATCCAGAGCTCACACGCCCTCGCAACGTAACGACTCTAGATCCTCATCAACCCAACCTACCAGGATGCCTCACTCCCTACCTAGCAAGCCAGAAGTTCCTCCTGCAAGACAGACAGCAGGACGTGGGGCTGCACAACTACCTCCTCGACACGACTCTCGCGAGCGTGGTCATACTTCTGAGTATGGACGACTTGATCGACCCAGCGAGGCCATGCGCTCCAATCCCTCTAATATGCCGAGAGAAACGTCTCCTCTAGGAGCACGTGGAGGCAGAAGTCGTCAGAGATCACCAGAATACCCCCCTCGTGATGACAGACGCGATCACTACGGCAGACCTCAATCTTCAGCCGTGGTAGAGCCGCGGATGGCTGAACGCGATCAATATGGCCCTGCCAGACCTCATCCAGGAAGAACACTTCTCGCAGAGAATAGAGGATACCCTGGTGGTCCAAGCCCAATGGCTCCTCCTCCAGTCTATGACAGACCCGACCGCACTGAGCGTTCCGAACGCGCCGATCGTGAACGTCCTGATCGCCAGTCTATGAGTAGGGCATCTTCTCACTCTGCCCAACCAGCCCAACCTGCAGTCAGCGTCAACCCTGAACGTCTTGCTTTGATCGCTGGTGATGTACCTCCAACAGACCGCAGATCCAGGGACTCGTCTCGCGACGACAGAAGATCGAGAGATTCGAGACCGCAATCTCCCAAGAGAGCTGCTGACCTTCCACCGCCACCAGCACCGGTGGTGCGAGAGAAGGAAGCGCCACGCAGACAGCCTCTTGACCCTAATCCGTTCGCTGCCCGCGAGAACCCTCGTGCTCAGCCCGAGAAGGTCGAAAAGCGTGAGGAGCCGCCACCAACTGGACCTGCAGCAGCTAGAGGCGGACGTGGAGGTGGTCGCACCGATGTACCTCCTAAGTCTGTTGCCGGTGATCTTTTTGAGCCTACGGGCGGTTCTAGACGAGCCGTCAATACGCAAATGCAAGACCCGAATTATGGGCGCCTGAGCTCTGCACCAGAACTTCCTTCAGGTCCTCCTCTAGGTCCCAGAAACCCTGGCAATAACAATCCCAGGAACTTCTCCGGACAAGGTATGCCCAATGGTCGTCCTGGTGATGCAAGAGATGTGCCACACAACGCGCCTCAGGAACCTAGCGGTAATCGCAATAGACGTCCTCAACATGAACGTCAGGGCTCGCAACAATCGCAGTTCCCGAACCAACCTCCCCCTCCCCCACCTCCGCCAGGACATCCTCCACAATCTGCGCTGCCAGAGTCTGTGGGAGTTCATCCTAGTCGTCTCCCTCGTCTCGATATTGTACAGCAGAATACTCAGCAAAATGCTCAGCAGAATGCTTCTACGCCCACAGGACCACGTATGGTCATGGGCGGCCCATCTGGTCCAAATACGCCCTCTGGACCTTCGTCAGCTACATCTCGCGCTCCCGCTGGACCTGCAAGTGATCGTCGACCCAATGGCACGGACCGAAGGTTTGCTGGACTGAACGACACGTTGCAGAGCGCGAATGCGAATCCGAATGGCGCGTCCATAAGAGGACGGGCCGGTGGACGTCAAGGTCAAGGTCCCAATCCCATGATGTCCTCATCGGCACTTCCAAGCCCTGTCCCTGCTCAATCACCCGCCATGCCCTCGCCAGCAATTAGAAACGATTTCGCCACCCCGACATCTTCGTCTAGAGATCAGGGCGGCAACAGACGTCATGAAGATCGCGAACAGAGAGATTCAAGACGTCACGGTCGCGATGGAGGAGAGTCTCGCCACTCCAACCACGGCGTAAACCACGGTCATGCTGCCGCCAATCTACCAGCCATTCCACCACCATCAGACGAATACCGCCATCAATCAAGCCGCGCACCTAGATCTTCGCGCGGTGGCAACGAGAGAGATGGATACGGTGGCGGTGGCGGCAGAACTGCACCTCCCACACCCACTCTTTCTTCTGTCGCTCAACCACCTCAAGGCTTTGCTGGCCCCCCTCAACAAATGGATCCTTCTTCTGGCTACGGCGGCGGCAGAAACCGCGGCTTCGAAGGTGAAGACAGACACGACTATCATCGTCGCGAGAGCCGTGGCGGTGATGGGGGAGCAGGTAGAAGAGATGATGGCAATGGCGGACATCGCCGTGGTCCTGATGATGCAAGGAGAGGTGGTGGGCAAGGAGATGTGATGCAAGGACAACAGAATCAAGGACAGAGTCAAGGACAGGGACAAGGTCAAGGTCGTTCTGAGAGGAAGAGGAGAGGGGAAGGTGATCCTGGTGGTCATGAGGGGAAGAGGAGAAGATAGTGACTTCTCTTTTTACCCCAGATCAGGCAGAGGAAAGAAGATGGGAAGTAGAGGAGAGATCCAAATGTATCACAAACTTTTTTTTTGTCAAGTTGATAAGTCTTCCCTTTCTGTGAATGACTGTAAAGCCAAGGGTGATTATATTGCCTTTCTTTTCCTTTTCTTCCACGCTGTCTCTGCCAACATTCTGCAGACCATCCTATCTAAGCTTTAGAAAAAGAAGCACCGTCAAAGAGACACATTTCAATCAAGCACATGTGCATCTGCATGTGCAGATCCAAAAGGTTCAATGGTTCAGATATCTTACGCCCCCAGTGGCTTTTACCATGCTAACAACTACTGTTTGATCCGATCTTAGTTTGAGAACGGCTCTACTTTATCTGTTTGGGTGATTTCTTGCGGATGGTGTGTTTTGTAGAGCAGGTATTCTATACTCGTAACTTTTCCTAAACCTTCTTGGTAGAAAAGATACAGAGGAGATGTAGAGAGCAGATGTAAAATACAGAACAAGCAACATTTGGAAAAAGCAAAAACCAGGCTTTGGGAAACGAGCACCTTATAGCAGAAACAAAAAATGAAAAAACCGTTCCAGCGACAGCAAAATCAAAAAGGTGAAAATAAAACTCCGCAGGATAGGTATTAATGCTAAGTATAGAAGAGAAACTTGTAATGTCAGAGAGAAAGAGTAACCTTCGTCGTCGAGGCGAAACAAAATAATCAAAAGACAAGAAGAGGCGTCCGTCTACTTAGGAGGAATGATGATTGAAAGAAATCGGGTATATGGAACCCAACAAAGAACTCCATTGGCAGAAAGATGCATCAATTGATACCTAAAGCGCAAGTAAGATATTTCAAACACTTGATAGACTGCAGAAAGCTTCTTTTTTCCCCAAAAGATAGTTATAGATGGTTCCTGCTCGCTCGCTCTCGTCCTTCTTAATGCCGAGTCTACAATCTTGGGAGGAATCTTCTTGTGTCAAGCATTTTATGGCTATCGAGAGATACTGTAAGAAAAGACTGTTGGATGTTATATGATGATTGAGTGAAGAGATATTCAACGTAAAATGAGAGTGTTTGTTTTTCCATTACTACAGTACCAATTTTGACTATCGACTACTACTAATGACTATATATTACATATTAGGAAGAATGAATGACTATGGTTAGTGTATAACTTGCACGACGATATGAAAACATGAAAACATATACAAAACTCCTGTGGGTTTTCTCCTTTCCTCTTTTTCCTGTTCTTCTTGATGAAAATCACCATTACATCTCTCCTTCGTTTTCTTGTTATATTATATCCCACTCTTTCCAACAGCCACAGATGGAAAGTAGAAAGGGCGAGATGGCAGATGGAACAGGGATGAATCGTAGGACTCACATCCACATCTCAGTCATACCGTCAAAGGTAAACCAAGGTCTTGCCTTTGCTCTCGCACCTTTCTTCTCGTCTTCCTTTGGCTCATGATCGTCTTCAGCCTTGTCGTCTTTCATCACTTTCTCGTCTCTGCGGTAGACAGTCTTGAAAGTTGCCGGACCCGCTTGCTCAGTCACAGTGCTGATTCCAGACGTGATAGTCGAAGAACCATTTTCGGTAACGACAGGCGCGGTCACGGTAGCGACACCCGTAGCCACAGTCTTTTCCAAAGTTGTGGTTATAGTGTTGCCAGGTGCTGTCACAGTGGCCACATCTGTAGCTACAGTTCTATCGATGTTCTCTGTGACTGTACTTCCGGATGCAGTGACCGTGGTATAGCCGCTAGGGACCACGAAATCTGAGGTCACAGTGACTGCACCAACGGTCACAGTCGAAGCTTGGACACTTTGAACTGCGGTGACGGTCGAACGGCTAATAGATGCCACTTGCTTAGTCGAGGTGTAGACAGAGCTCACACTCGTGGCAGTATCAATGATGGTGACCGTGCTGGCATCAGAGACGATAGAGTAGGAGGTCACGACGGCTCCCATAGTCTGCACCGAGACTTCGGTCTGGACTGCAGGAGCCTCGCTATCGATAGTACTTGTATGAGCTGCCACCATGCGGACTTGAGTCGCGACTCTGACCCGAGCTGATGGGGAAGAACTCGACGACGTCGAGGCTGGTGAAGAAGCCGGCGAGCTGGATGTTGAAGATGCAGGAGACGATGTAGGACTAGAAGTCGTGGAAGACGGTGAAGTACTTGAGCTTGTCGAGGAAGTACTTGAGACTGTCGAAGATGTAGAGCTGCTTGATGACGAGGATGATGTCAAGGTACTAGACGACGCAGAGCTGGAAGGCGACGGGGTGCCCGAGCTGGCGCTCGAGCTACCAAGGGATAAAAAAGACGACGATGTGGCTGATGGACAAGGCGTCGATGTTGGACACGGCGTCGATGTACTCGACGTTGGACACGGTGTCGATGTGCTTGAAGGCGTACTGCATATCGTGGTCTTCGAGATGGAATAACCATCGGGAACGAAGTCCGAGGTTGATGAAGATGATGTGCTTGACGTTGTGCTCGAAGCAGTTGAAGTTGAGCTGGAAGATGTTTGCTTTTGGACCTTGTACGCATAGTCTCGTCCGGCAATGGGTTGAGTAACGTCGCTGTTGCTCATCAGGTAACAAGTTCCGCTGCTTGGATCGTAGCTGTACGAGTTACACTGCTGGTTGCTATCACAATAAGGAGCACAGCCCTCGAAACTGCCTGATTGGACAGTACCGAGATCACCATTCTGTCTACGAGACATAGTATTGTGATCGAAGACCATTCTCTTCTTCGCCTTGGCACAGATAACGGCGTAGGTGACGTTGTTGCTGTCAGTGAAGGTGTTCCCAGATGCCGCAATCTGGTTGCAGGAACGTGCTCCAACAGGCATTGTTGGAGTAGCTGAAGTTGAAGATGTCGTATTCGACGACACGGTTGACGAGTGGCTTGAAGTACTGGAGGAACTCGAAGTACTGGAATGACTCGAAGTAGTATTCATACTCGAAGTGGTTGAATGGCTAGATGTACTGGTCGTACTCATTGTCGTGGGATGACTCGAGGTACTGTTCATAGACTGGCTCGAGGTCGACGATGAAGAAGTGGTGGTGCTGTTGGCCGGACGATTCTCAACAAGAGCAAAAGTGGTACCATTCTTGGTCATCCGACTGTTTCGGTCGACCGAGCTGTAATATGTGCACATGTCGGTGCTGTTATCGTATGCCGTACCTTGACAGGTAGAGTTGGCTGCACACTTGTTCAAACACATGTCGATACTACCAGCCATAGCTCGCTTTCTCATCATCTGGAGCAAGGTACCACTGTAGATTGTGTTGTTCTGAATCTCGAAAGTCACACCGTTGACTGTGGTAGGTGATGCCGAAGCAGTAGTCGAGCTTGACGTGGTCGAAGAAGATTTTGAGGATGTTGAGGACGTCGTAATCTTAGCCGACGAGCTTGTAGAAGAGCTCTTGGAGCTGGTAGAGCTCTTGGTGCTTGACATTGTGGAGTTCGTGTAAGTTCCAGTTGAGCTGCTGCTGGAAGTAATGGATCCAGATGCCGATGTGCTGGATGATGACTCTGAAGATGAAGAGGTTTCTGCAGTCGATTGACGCTTCCTCAGCGCAGGTTGTGCATATACATGCAATGGCGGACCAGGAAATCCATTGTCAATTTCGGGAGATCCAGGTTGCTGTGATGAAATCAGTATTCGTCCATACTACATCCAATTCGCAGCGCGGCAGCAATTGTCGCGCTAGATGAGCCACAAACACCACACAACTTACCAATTGATCAGGTTGCGGCCAACCACATGCAGGCGCGAACAGCTGCACAAAGCATGCTGCCGCCAACGTAGCATCAGCGAATCGCATCTTTCGCGTATGAAATCACTCAGAACTTGTTGTTCTCAGTCGGCACGCTGAAAAGTTGTAAGTAACTAAAGGAACAAGAGTGGGCAGAGAGAGGAAAAGAAAGGTCATGAGAGGAATCTTGCCAAACGTCAGCATGAGGTCGATGTCTCTGAGAAGCTGGTACAGATCGAGGAAGGTTCTATGGAAGTGGATGTTTTTTCTTTGCGGGCAGAGCTTCTTCTTGATGCTGACCAGTTGAATTTGAGGATCCTGTTTCGCATACTGCAGATGTGGACGCAAAGTTTATTCCATCTCTGAGCTGTGGAGCAGTCTATCGTGTTGTCCGCGTAGGATAGCCATGGAAGTGCTGATAGACGGATGAAATTGGATGCTAAGTCCAGGAGCCTTTGTGCTTGAAGACAGCTACGATGGGGAAGAAGCAGCAGATTCGATGGAAGAGTTGCTCAAGTGGATACAAAGAGACGGAACGAAAGTCAGTTGCAATGAGATGAAGCTTCGATAGCTGAGCTGACAGAGAACTGCAACAGAGTTAGCAGGTCACAAGGTGATAGATGGGGAAGTAGCTGTTTACCTGTGGAGTTTTAGTGCAGCTTCAACGAACCTTCCCCATGTTGCACTGCTCGCACCACCTCGAGCGTTTTTCAGGCACCACACTCTATTTTGTTGAGATAATACTGTAATTCGTTTTTCTTCTACCTGAACCTGCAGACACCAAGTGAAATACTGCAGCGCTTTTGACTTGTCCAAATTCTGGTAATGGAAATTCTTCAATGTGGTGATGTGCATGCCTGTCCTCCGAAGACAAGATACTAGCTATGCGTGTTATACAAGAGAAAGGTATACCTATGAGTCTGGGGCATTCTCGTTGCCAGCTGCTGTGACTGTCTCATCAACCATCGAGACATCTCCAGCGGTAGCGGTCGGAGCTTCGTCTTCGTCCTCATCGTCGTCGTCGATCACTCGAGCAGGCTTCTTTCTCCGCCTTTCAACAACGGTGTCCTCATCTTCTCCTCCCTCAGCCATCGACTCATCTCCGCGAGCTTCCTTTTGAGCGTCGTCCTCATCGTTGATCTTCTCGGCAAGTCTTGCGTTTTCGTTTTGGGTAGCAACGGCATCGTCGTCGCTGTCGCTGTCCACAACAACCTCGGAGCTCTTGAATTTGCCCTTTGGCTCGGCAACCTTGCCCTTTCTTTCGAGCTTTCTGCGCTTCTTCTTCTTGGGCTTTTCGCCATCTTCATCGTCAGAAGCGGCTGAGGTACTGCGGCGCTTGGACTTTGTGCGCTTTTCCCTCTCTCCAAACTCGGCGTTGTCATCAGCATCAGAATTTTCATCTTCATCGTTGATGATGTCTGAATCGCTATCACCGCCCTTCTTCTTTCTCCTTGCACCCTTGGGCCTCTTTTCTCTCTTCTTGCGTCCACCGGTCTCTTCGTCAGTGGTGAGATCGGCATCTTCGCGTGCTTTGCGTTCGGCTTCCTCCTCGATCTTCTGTTCGACGATTTCACGGTCTTGCTCTTGCATGCGTTGTCTCTCCTCTGCAATCTTTCTCCTGCGTTCCTCCTTTGCCTCTTCCAGTGCTCGTTTCTCGTCATCGCGCTTCTTGATTTCTGCCTCACGCTGTTGACGAGCTTGTTCGAGTCTTGATGCGTTCTTTGACTCAAAGTCGCGTTGACTCTGCAAAGCGCGGTCCAACTGCTTGCGCATGGTGTTTCTTCCCATGTTGGCACGCTGTTCGATGTCGTTCTTGGGGAATGGTGGGTTAGGTGCGCGAGCGATAGCCATAAGACTCTCAATAGCTTCATCCAGACCATTGGCAGCAGTCTCGAGATCAACAGACGTCCTCGTGGCTTCCGGCAGAGTGTAGATGAGTTGAGCAATCTGAATTTGGACGAAAGCAACGTTGAACTTGAAGTGAAGCTGTTCAGGCGAGGATTCCAATGCGCGGTTGGAGAATTCAAGAGCTGTCTTCATGGCTTGCATGTTCTTCTCTTGCTTACCCTTCATCAGCCAGACACGACCAAGGCAAGCAAGAATACTGGGGTCGTGAGTGCGATCCTTGGCAAGCGCAGCCTCGTAACTCTCGATTGCGCGAGCGAATTGCTTGACCTCAACGAATGCGTGACCCATGTTGATGAAAACACTGGCATCTTTCAGGGTTTCCCGAACTTTATTAAAGATCTGGATCGCTGTTCCGTAGTCCTTTTTGTCTTCAATCAGTGCAATTGCAATACCTTGAGCGGCATAGGCGTTGCGAGGGTCAAGTTGCAGAGCCTTATCGAAGAATTCGATGGCTCTGACATATGTCTTTGTGCGCTTCTCCTTGTGTTGATCGGTATCTCTGGGCATCTCTCGTGCGACCTGCAAGAAGAGGTTGCCCATGCCGGTCAAGGAGTATCTGTCGTGCTTGTCGTGGTGCTGAAGAGTGTGCTTGTAGTGTCTTTGCTCTTGATCCTCGGCGGGATTCATGGTTCTCTTCTTTGCCTTGTGAATGTAGTAGCCGTAGAGAGCACGAATGTCGAGATTGCCTGCTTCTGACTCAAGCAACTTCTTAACTGCTTGAGCACCTTCTGAGGGATTCTCGCGTAGGGCGATGTATGCGAGTCTAATTCTGGCGTCTGTGTAATCGGGATGACGCTCGAGTAGACCTTGGTAGACTTGGTTAGCCTCATCCAGCATGTGTTCGGCTTCGTATGTCCTGGCCAAGTTGTAGCTGATGGAAGTGACCAGAGAGTCAGTATCGAGTTCACTGTCCTTTGCGCCAGCCTTGACACAAGCGTTGAGAGCAGTTTGGAAAAGATCTCTGGCTTGACTGAAACGTTCGGCTTGGAAGTGGAAGGCGGCCATGTTGTTGAGCAACTGTGGTGGAAGCATTTCGCGGAGAGCGGTCTTGAGCTCAGCTTCATCCTTGGTGTCGGGACGGTCCTCCTCATCAATGCCGTCAATCTCCATCTGCTCAACTTGCTGCAAACATTGGAGACTGCGCTCGGGGTTCTCGATTTCGTAGAGTCTGGCCAGGTTCAGAAGAACGTATGAATCTGGAGTAGCCTTCTTCTTGGGGTCCTTCCACGAGCTGCGAACACTCTCCAGAAGAGCAATAGCCTTTCTCGTTTCCGTGGACTTGTCTTCCTTGGAACCAGCATCCTGGTTGGCGTAAACTTCCTCAGCGTACAAAAGACCAAGCAGAGTCATTGCTTCGGCGCTCTTGCTGGATTGGACGATGCTCTCCAGACGGAACTTTGCGCCGCTCCAGTCCTTTGAAAGAATCTTGAGCTGAGCAGCACCAAACTTGGCGGGCAAGTAACCTTTCTCGTCTCCACCTCTTGCCTGATCGGCTCTGTTGTAGTAGTCGGAAGCCTTGGAAACATTTCCTTCGGTGTGCTCCTTGCGGGCCATGAGGTACCAACCATCACTGGCGATTGCGTTGACGTCTGTAGACTCAATAGCTTGACGAGCAAGACGCTCGACTGTAGGCCATGCCTTTCTGAGGATGAAGTAGTTTCCGAAAGTGGCGCAAGTCAGAGGGAACTTGTTGTCGAGCTTCCATGCAGTCTGGGTGTACTCGGTCATGGCCTTCTTGTAGTGTTGCTGGAACTCGGGGTCGGTGGTGGGAAACTTTGCGCTCTGGTCGAGGTGGTACAGGCCGAGCAGGATGTTGGCAATCTTTGAGGTTGGGCTGACCTCGAGGGCGCGCTGCCATGCGTCGTGGGCCTCATCCTTGTGTCCCAATTGCCAGAAGCAGCAACCTATGCCGATTCTCGGATCCGGATCTTGGAGCTGCGGAGCACGCTCGAGGGCGGACTGGTAGTTGTGCAGGGCATCGGCGTATTTGCCGAGGGAGAAGAGAGCTCTGGCCTTGCCCATGACAGCCATCATGTTGCGACCGTTGGAAGCGCGTAGAGAGTCCTCGAAGCATTTGGCGGCTTGGCGGAGAGTGTCGAGGCGTTCCGACTCTTGAGCGGTCGATGAGGATTTGGAAGGCTGTAGCGAAGCGCGTAGGAGGTATAGGACGCCGCGAGCGAGGAAAAGAGGAGGGTAAGTAGGACTGATGCGCGAAGCTTCGTTGAGAGTGCTTGTAGCCTGGTGAATGTAGTACTCCTTGTTGCGGGCCTCGGAGGCCAGTTGGGTGTCTGTAGACGAGTCAGCGGGCTGCGACACAGCTAAACGGAGAAGGATTGGTACCAGGCTTCAGGCGAGGAGCCTCTCTGCACTGCCACAAGCGCAGCCAGCACAAGCATGACAGCAGCGACAGCTTGTCCTCAGGCTTTGCGTTGCGCGACAGAGAGCTGAGGCCCCTTGTGACGATGTCGATGGCGTGGTCGACCTTTTGCTGCTTGGCGTAGGCCAGGGCGATAGTCATCCAGTAGCCGCGTGCGACATTCTCGTTCTCAAGCAAGGTACACAACTCGGTAGGGTCGTCCATCAAGTCTTCGAGATTGACCTCGACAGCCTCTTCGGCATCTCCACTGGAAAGCGGTACATCGAGGGCGGCGGGGATATGAGAGAAGCGAACGAGAGCAGTAGCGACGTCGTCATGGTCGAGTTGGCCATTGGAGTGGCCGTTGAGCACAGCAGCCATGGCGAAGGGAGAGATGGTGGATGCGCCGAAATCAATGGGCCATCAGTTGGCGCGACGGAAAATGCGGTAGCTTGTTCAGATCGTAGTCGCTGCGCGGGTTTCCAGTTGGCGACGGCAGATTGAGTTGAGGAGAGAGCGATGGAGGGGCGGCAGTAACAGGAAGTGACGACGGAGTTGAATGAGTTCGTGGTAGTGAGGCCAGCGCGAGCTCGACAGTCGCAACTTCCATGTGGGGAAGGTTACCCGAGACGCGTCACTTTGATACGGCAATATGAGCCGAGCACCCTCGATAGATAGGTATACCATTCATTGATGCTCGAGTAACACTGGATATAACAGAAACACCTGTTCAGAAGACGCATTGCTGTCGCACGTGAATTCTGGTTCTCAGCTCATGGACTGGACATAATCACAGGATGTCGTACATGCGCCGCCCTTCGACTGACGACCGAGGAGCCTACACCAACGGAGACGGCTATCAGTACCCGCGTCGCTACGACCTCGACACAACTACCAGAGACAACAGCGCAGATGAGAGGAGTCGATCCAGAGGTCCTGCCGCTGGCGGAGGCTATGGTGGCCTGGGAAGAGCACAGGATGACTTTATACCCCGAGTAGGCAGTCCGGCGCGTCTTGAGCGCAGCAAGAGAGCTAGTGGAGAAGGCAGAGCTGTCAGCAGGAGCAGGAGCAGGGCCGCTTCCCAGATGCGCGCCCAAGAGAACAGCAAGCAGGTCGAGGACATCCTGCGCTACATAGACCGCCATTGGGGTCAAATGGCAAACGAGTCGTGTGTCCCCGTCAAGGTCGCTCTGCAACTCATGGACCAGAGCTCCCTGGGTCTGGCTGGTCAATATGACAGTTTCCAAGACACCCATCAACAGCTGCAGAGTGCTCTCAAAGCCATTGTCAACCAGCACCATCAAGGTTTCAACTCGTCCATCGGTACTTTCCATCAGATCCAAGCCAGCATCCAGTCCTCGCAGCAGAGAGTCCGTACTTTGAAACAGTCCCTCGTCCAGGCAAAAGGAAACCTCCGTACTACTCGTCCCGAACTCAAAGCTTTTGCTCAATCAAGTCAGAGCTACGACCAAATGCTCCAGACCTTGGCTTATATTGAACAACTGCAACTCATGCCAGAGAAGCTCGAAGCCCAGATCTCAGAGAAGCGTTTCCTCGGTGCTGTTGAAACTCTACAAGATGCACTAAAGATCATGCACAAGCCCGACATGGAAGATATTGGTGCCTTGAGCGACTTGCGTGTCTACTTCAGCAACCAAGAACACTCCATCACCGACATACTCATCCAAGAACTGCACAGCCATCTCTACCTCAAGAGTCCTTACTGCGAAGAACGATGGAAGCAATATACCAACCGCTCTACTACTACTGGCACTGCCTCGTTTGAGATTGAAGGACGCCAATTGTACCGCTTCCTTGAGTCTTTCGACCCTTCACAAATCCTCACCGAAGACACGTCTCGCAACCCCGAAGCAGACACGTTCTCATACATTCAGCTTCTGGTCGAAGCATTAGACCGCATGTCGCGTCTGGATCTCGCAATTGACCAGATCGAACAAAGATTACCTGTTGAGTTATTCCGAGTCGTCGAGCGATCATACACCGAAGTCGAGCAGAACTATCCTGGTATCATCCGTGGGGCCGCGAAACAACAGCATTTCCAGCTTGATAATATCAACGCCGACATCAACCAAGACAAGAAGATGATACTCGAAGACATGCTGTCTACCTTGTATGCCAAATTCGAGGCCATCGCAGAGGGTCATCGTGTTCTCCACGAAGTCATTGGCGGTATATTGTCTCGCCAAGGCAGTGACGAACCAGCTCTATTGCGCAGCTTCCGCGAGCTTTGGAAGCTGTATCAGAGTGAGATTCGAAGTTTGCTGCATGATCATCTGGCTGCTAGTGGTAGTCCAGAAAACTCATCACATCCTGAGCATCACCACACCACAAACATGTTCAAACCGCATGCTAGAGACCGCAATAAGCGTTTGTTCAAGCTGGCGGATACAGACAGCAAGTCTACTGAGTTGACAATAGAGAAGGAAGATCTCGATTTCATCCTCAAATCTTCAGTCCCTGGCCTGGCAGCCACTGGCACGACATCTGCTGCAAAGGACGCCGAGAATGAGAAGAATGAAGATCGCTCGGCGACTGGCCACAAGCTGTTGGTCGAGCCGAGTGTCTTCAACATGGGTATCCTTCTGCCTCCTTCATTGTCCTTCTTGACGAGATTGAAGGACATCGTACCACCGAGCTCAGAAATCGTGTTGAGCACTCTCACCTCTTTCCTCGACGATTTCCTAATAAACGTCTTTCTCCCACAGTTGGAAGAGGCACTAACAGATATGTGCATGGCCGCATCCATAGAAAGCGACGCCTTCCAACAAGACCCCAAATGGCAAGTGCGAGCACAAAAGCCCGTCTTCAAAGGCACAGCCAATTTCCTCGACTTGATAAAGGCCTTTTGCATGCTGCTGGACAGCTTGCCCCACGATCAAGCATTCAGTCAATTGGTAATGGCGCAAATGCGTATCTACTACGATAAATGCTATAACTGGTATCGCGCACTGGTTATGCGACCACAGCAAGACTCGACCGAAGAGAGGAAACCGAAGCGATCAGCCGCACTTGCAGAATATAATGCAGATATGAGGGATGCAGTGGCTACTCTTCTCGCCCACGAAGCCGAAGATGCAGATGATGTGCAGCGCTTGATGCAAGAACAGACGGCTTCTTTGATCGCCAACGTCAAGGCTTCTCCTCTTACAGATGCAGATCTAATCCTCGATCGCAAATGCCTGGCTGGATTGTGTACGTTGTACAACAGCACACGTTGGTTTGTCGCCCATGCTACTCAGTTGCGACATATGTCAAGTTCAATGTCAAACTCCAACACCGCACCCACAGCATCCTCCCGCCATCAAACTCGCCGCTGGACAACACTGATATCGCCAAACCCACACGCTGCAATCTATCTTCCCTTAGACACACAATCTTCCCGCGACTTCGACGCCATCACAACCTCAATGACCGAACTAGGCTCTTTGATCTTGCGAACATTGCACCTCGAACTGCGACTTCAGATTCTCCACGGTGTGGCCAGAGCAATGAATACAACCTACCTCCTCGGTCAACCCTACAACGACCCCGACCCCGCTATCCTGACCTTATCCACCCACCTCCTCTCCCTAGACGAAACCCTCTCCCTCCACTTGCCGCTAGCCCAACACTCCCTCTTAGTCCTGCATATCTCCCATCCCTCCTCTGTAGCACTTACAACCTTCACCCCTTCCATCCCCGCAATGGATATCCACGGTATAGGCCGCATGCACCTAAACATTTTCGTCTTGCAGAATGTGCTTAAAGATATTGATGGAAAGGCAACGTTGCAACAAGCTGCGGATTTTTGGAGCTGGTTTGGTGATTCGGCGTGGAGTATTGTTGGTGGGTTTGAGGAGGGTGCGTTGGATAAGCAAGAAGCGAGGGAATTGGTTAGATTGTGGGGGAGTGGGAAGGGTGATGTGGGTAGGGTGGAGGTTGAGGAGGCTTTGAAGAGGTTGTAGGTTGTTAGTCAAGATGCTGCCCTTTGAGTCGAAGAAGATAGCGGTGGGAGTTTAGAGGTCGAAAGTTATCCGAGTGTTTCGGTGTTCTTCAGAAGAGATAGCCAATCTGTTCCTTACTATGTTTTATCTGTCTCGATAGCTTGGAATTTGTATCCTTGTCTTCAAACCTTAGCTTGCTTGCTCTTTTCATGTCATCTCTTGTCTTGCAAAGGCAGAAGGAAGCGCGTACAACCACACACTTCAAAAACGATACAAACCTGCTATACTGTTGACCTTGCCTACAATCCATATCCCATAACTCTTGATTTCCCTTCCCTTCTGAATCCACAAAGCCTCAAGATCGGTAAATGTGTCAAAAGAGGAAAGAAACAATTGGATCCTTGATTGTACAAAATGAGAAAAGGGAGATGGTTCAGGCAGGCAGGCGAAATATTTGTTAACGACTGGAAAGGAAAATGACGAAGGGAAATGTGCAGCGATAGTCTTAAAAGACATTCACAAGAGTAGGCAAAAGTGATCACACACGATGCAAGATAAAAGTCAAAAGTCGGGATCAAGTGTATGAACAGGAAGGAAGCGATGGAAAAGATAAACTTCATATGGCTAACAATGTATGCAGTAGTCGATGGCACATAACGCAATCACGTTCACAGTTTACAAAGTATGGGATGGAAGATTTGCAGTCAAAACTCGAGAAGAGCACAAAGAAGGATGAAGTAAAGGCAGCAAATATCATCAAAGTGCTTACACTGCAAAAGAAGAACCGCACAGCAGTATCTTCAGTGCATGCAAGCAACCTTTGATGATCTTTCTCTGTGCCTCAACTCCTTCTTCTCATCGTGCCCTCTCTCTGTAGATATTAATGAAATATGTGTGGTGGGTTGTCTTGTACAAGTAAGGCGAGTCTTTCTCTCTTCGCCCTCATCTCCTCTTTTTGGTCTCCTCTTCTCTTTTCAACTCTCCTCTTCTTTCCTCTCATCTGTAGCTGGGGAAACGTAGCAAAGCAAAAACGAAAAAACAAATGGCACGCTCTAATCAGAGCTGCAAACATGTTCAGCAAGATGCAAAAAAAACAAACGCACAAACATGTCAAGCGAAAAAAGATAAAGCAAATCTGTCGGTATCACCTCCCAACGCCTCTTGGCTGTGATATGCGTCGTGCCATCGACAGCAAAGATCAAATATGACTCCGAGACCTGTTCCTGTATACCCAGATGATGAAGAAAAAACGAGAAAATCCCATTACAAACAAAAGAGACGCGTGAAAGTGGGTATGCGTGTCGTTCTGGATCGGTAGTCTTTTTTCATCATTGGTATTCTGCGCCGGTGGAAACAATGCCTTGAGGCATGGGATGTTGCATGTGGTGGGACTGCATGTGGTGAGGTTCCATGTGATGCGGATCCATGTGGTCGCGCGACATCTGGCTCATATGCATATGCGGTGGGGGAGGGCCCATGTCACCGTGCATCTCAGAGGGCATGCCGGGCATGGGAATGTAAGAGTCGTTGACATCGCCCTCGGAGAGGTCAATGCCTTCTTCAGGCTCCTCGAGCTCTTCTTCTCCAGGGAAGTTAGTGCCATCAGGGTTTGCATCGTGGGTGCGACGGTGCTGGGCGAGGTTATCGGAGCGAGAAAAGGCCTTGTTACACAAGGGGCAGACGTAGGGACGTTCTGAGGTGTGAGTACGGACGTGTCTAGAAGCAATTAGTACAAGTATCGTTAACGTCTCAGCAAGCAAGACTCACCGCTTCAAATGCTCTAACCTCTTGAAAACCCTGCCGCACATGGGAATGGGGCACGAATGGGATTTGGAGGGGTAAGGGTTGTTCATGTCCTGGACGGTAGCGCTGCGGGCACGACGGAATACACCGTTGGGGGTACGCATAACGGCAGCCTGAGCGTAGTTGACAGGACGGTACTGGTCTCCGGAGTATGCTTGGGCGTACTCGTCCTGGCCCATGGACAAGGAGTCGTCGACGGGAGTGGCATGGCGCGAGTAGTCCTTCTGCTGTCGAACAGGAGTGGCTCCTCTCGGCGAATCGTGGTAGACGGCATCAACGTCGTGAACGGGCACGGACGAGTGACGCAAGTCACTAGGACGGTGGACGGCGTGCGAGTTGACGCTCTGGGGAGTGGAGCTGGGAGGTTGCTGGGTCAAAGACGAGCGGCGTCTGCGCTGCTTGTACGTGGGCGAGCCTTCGAGAGCTGATGGGAAGTGGTGCAGAGGGCGCATCATCGAGGGATACTGGGGCGCGGCCATGGGCTGAGCGACAGGCATCAGAGGGTTGTAGTACTGTGACATGCCTGGGTCGGGCATGGCGGCGTAGAGACCCGTCTCCTCGTTGGCAATGTATGCGGGCTCGTGGTGGTGGTGCTGCTGCTGGTGCATCTGGTGCTGGGGAGGAGTGATGGGCTCGTAGCTGAGGCCGCGCTGGCTGTAGTCCTCAAAGTGCGATGAGACAAACGAGGGAGCGGGCGAGTATTCCATGTAGGCGGGCATGCTGCTGTGGCGGGCGGCGGCGTTCATGGCGCGTTCGTAGTGCATAATGGGTCCGCAGCTTTGTTCACGCGTCTTGTGTACCTGGGCTGGCAAGGGCGCCTGCATGGCCATCTGCTGGTAGGTTGGCATCTGCGTCAACATTTCCTCCGAAGGCATCGACAGGGGCATACTTGTTGGCTGCATCATAGCCCCCACTGGTGGTCCCATCGACTCGGCTGTTGTTGCTGGAGGGCCCATGGGCTGAGGTGTGCCCGAGGCCGATCCCATTGGGTTCGCTGCCATGGGTCCTGATGTTGGGGGCACGGCGTTATTTGCAAATGTCGAGCTGTTGGTTTGTTGAGCCTTGGTGAGCTGCTCGAACAGCGACTGGCTCGAGTCGAACTCGAACGAGAGGGCGGGCTCGCTGACAGCCACAGTTGTAGCCTCCTGGCCCATCTTTTCGCGCTTGAGGTCGCGTTCCAGGGCGTCTAGGAACAGACGGTCGTGGGGTACGCTGTACCAGTAAAAGACCTTTTGCTTCTTCTGGGTGCGGATGCAGTTGTTCTTGTACAGGAAATCGAGGAAAGGGCTTTTCGGCTCTTCCAGCGAAGCGTCAGTACCAGACTTGAGGTTTCGCAGATCCGAGAAGATGCCCTCTTCAAACTTCTTCGAGTTCTTGACCGGACGACCGAACGCCTGGAAGCGGAATGACAGGCATCGTACAATGTCGGTACCGGAGATGTGGAAGAGGTTGCTCCTAGAAAATCAATGAGCAATCATGGCGCGACCTTGTCAGCGAGTAACCACGTACCAGAGCACGCAAGAAACGTATTCGCCGGTGGGTAGCAGGAAACGCCTGATATACTGATCCGGAGACCAGTCGACGGGTGCCGAGATCAAAAAGTACTTGACTGGATGCGTGTCAGTAAGGGCCAAGGGTTCCATTTGAGGAGAGATGGGCAAGAGAGGAAAGGGAACAGCGACGACGACATACGGTTATCGACTTGCTGCAGGGCGACGACCGAGTCCGGCGGCAAGCTCTGCTGAGCATCCTGGTCAAGGAGGAACGTCTCCGGTGCTACCGAACGGCCCTGAGGCGCGCCGGCCATGACGGCGTGTTGTGTCGAGTACATTGCAATGAAGATCGGGGTATTAGAATAAGGGGGATGTGCTAATCAAAAACAGGTAGCAATTGAATGCGACAGTTGTTTGAGCGGTCGAGGGTTAAAGCGAGTGTGGGATGGGTATAGACGGGGATCGAGGACGACAGTCAGTATCGAGGGCCTGCCTGCGATAGCGTGTAGTATGCCGTTGTGCGGTGATACAAGAGGAAAGAGCGCAGATGCAGATGCAGACGCGATACAGCAGGTGCGTGAGAGGGAAAGCGCGACTCGACAGCAGGTGTCGCAAAGAGAGAGAACGAGGGCAGTTAGTTGATGGAGAGTGTTTGAGAATGACAGAAGGCTGAGGGCTGCGGGAGGGCAGAGGTTGATGAGGCGCATGAAACAGGTGCAGGAAACACTCGAAACCCGCCAAGGGCGCCCGTGCCCTGTTTGAGACTCTTTAGACTCTCTAGCCCAACGGTCCAGCGCCCTCTAGCCTCGAAGCCTTGAGTCGTCTCAAGAGCACTGATACCAACCTGATGAGCTCCGAGTCTTCATTTGGTGTCCTGTCCGCATCGAGACATGGCTCCGCGGCCACGCCGGACTAGCTGTGCAGTATACCGACGACACGCTCTCGGAGTCGTCGCTGGTAGAGAGCAGCTCTTTCCGCCAAGGCGCACACTTACTCGAGTAGTGCCTACCGCTTTCGCTCGCGCACTAAAGCCACATCAATCTCTAGCCGTTGATTCTGATTCGATAATTTACTGTCTCTTCGAGAAGGCGCCCTCGTTGCCAACCACCTCTTCTCGTTGCTTCTTTCTCTTCGACGACTTCATCGTCTGCGCAGACCATAGTCCTCTGTCATCGTTGCAGCTTTCTTGCCTACTTTCCGTTATATCGTAGCACCCGCGTTGGTACCTGCATGAACTCGGTGGAGAGGCTGCTGGCGGCTGATCCACACAACGCTCTGCCTACACTTGAAACACGCGCCGAAACGGCCAACTGCACTCTGCTTCACCTGTTCTTGTTTGCAACCCGCCAAAACTATCCTATCCACCAAGCCATAGCCGGCTCGGTCTCCAAGAATAACATCCTCTTCCCACATCTCATCACATTACCATAAACCACTCTCGTCGCTGCCGCCATCGCACTATTAATCTTTGGCCACGGAAATCCTCTCCTTTTCTGCACTTAGCCTGTCCAGCTAACTAACATCTCATTTCCCGATCGCCGTCACCGCCCCTTGTTTGCTTCTTCGACTTTGCTTCTCTTCCGTTTCCCGAGCCGGCAAGCCCTCGACCAGGTCACCTACAATTAGTCCAAGCGCTGTGCACTCTTTCCTAACATCATCAAAGCCCCGATCCGCCATGCCGCCCACTGACTGGCTAATGTCATCAATCTCGGAGCTTTTTGTAAGCGCCCGAGTGTCATTCGTGACCTTGCAGACATCGAATTACATCGTGGCGCAGCACAGCTGTACCTCGCTGTAGGCTAGGTACAGAGTGCCGTCGCTATCCCGATCCCAGCTTCGAAGTCGACCACTGGGCTAGCCTTCTGTGGAGTCTGGAGTCGTGATTGGGTTTGTTACCTTCCATCTATCAAGAACGTAACGCACGAGCACTCTCTCACTTTTGACCGCTGTCTTGTACCACAAATCTACCATTTGTCAACCCCTGCGCACATCTTCGCACGCATTGCACCTCCCTGCCTAATTGCACAAAGATTTGCTGAGACATGGAAACCTCAGAAGTCAAAAGTGCGCGAGGTTTGCGCAAGTCGATCCGCACATCAAGCGCTTGGAGCGCCTAATCTCGAGCCCATCGAAAGAGGTGGGCGTCCGGCTGGCCCTGTTTGAGATTAATTGGAAACACGTCGATCACCCCAGATGGCAGTTCGTCGCTGGGTGGCTGACTGCATTTCCCAATCGCAGCGACATTTCTTGAACAGCACTCACCTGTCTTTGTTCTCCTATCTTCGTCTACGCCCCGCTCGTATCTGGCTGGCTGGATTAAATGCCTCTTCATGTCTCTGACCTCGCATGACGGAAGGCAGTCTCCAAATAGCGTCTTGTGAGATTGTTCTGACGGTCAGTAAGATGAGTATAATTGAATTGTACGTCAAATGCACAATTCAAATCTTAATCGCCTTCTCTTTTTCCTCTCACTCCACTACTAATTTACTAGCAGGCATCTTCAGTTCAAAACTCAATTCTCATGAATCGGTTCGGCTTTTATAAGCCAGGCCGTCTCCGAATCACCTCTCCACCTCTTCAGAGATTACAGTCGACCTGAAACTCTTGACAGCTTTCTGTTGTCCCAGGAGAGAGAATGTCCTTGAAAGCTCCTGCAGTCCGACCTCTTCCGAGATCCTTTGCACCCTCTGCTCACACGCTCAACCCGATCACCAGCCATTGCGACCAACAGTGATCTCTGCAGCTAAAGCGTGTTCGCGTCGCGTTTTGCGTGCATGCGGCGGCACAGAAGGCTTAACTTCGAATCTTGCATCAGCAGCCAACTGATGGACCTGCAGTTCGTCTCATGTGTATCGCTGAAACAAGCTCTTCCAGTCCCCTCCCATCGTGCTGCGTGCATTTTGGCATGTTTCGTCGTCGCGGGCCCGGCCATACTATCCCATCATCTGTCCGGCCCGGTCCCGGTCGAGTACGGACGGGTTTCGAGAAGACAGGTGCTCGGTCTGAGCCTCTGAGGTGGATGGCGTTTTCTTGTGATGCTTGCTCGAGCTTGTTGCTTTGCTCATGCCTCATGGTGAGCATGTTCACAGATTTGGGACCATGGATATGGCCAATCCGTCCACACCGTCCATTTCGCGCAGCTTGTTCCCATGTTTGTGTCAACACGGTGTGCATTTGACTACTCCTGAGGCGCAAGGTCCTATCGGTGCCTCTGCTTGCTCTACTCGAGACTTGATGCCTTCATTACTCATGCGCAAGAACATCCACTTCCCATTCGCTCTGCTGACGAGTCGTGTGGGGTGCACGCGATTGACGACTAACAATTTGTGAGGGATTCTGGTGCATAGATGAGATCGAAGCAATCGTCAGACCATCTCGGCAGTTGCGAGCAGAGGTTTCAAGAGAAGCCGAACGATCTCTCCTCTCCTCTGGCTTGACAGTCGAGGGAACTGCAGTCAAGTTTTTGTCTTCTTGTCATAGACTTCTTCCAGGTCATGTCGGATATTGATGCGGTGAATGGAGCAGGTGTTGGAGCAGGAGGTCGGCTTCACCTCTACTTCCACCGCTGCCGTGTAGGCTGGGTGGCAGTAAACGTGCTCTCTTCAGCCTCCTCCACGAGGTATCGACGAGCCTACGATCCTATAGTAGTGGTGCGAGGGCTGTTGTGCATAACTCCGGCTCGCGAGGACTCGGAAAGAGCGAGTGTTGGGTTTCAGGCTTTCCGACATACACAAGATCAAAATGGACAGCTTGAAACCACAATATCGTTTCTATCCAGTTCCTAAGACTTGCATCGTGTTCTCCATATGCTAAATCCAGATCTAATCAGCCGCAAGAGATAACCAATCACATGGCTTATGATGGTTAGATACATGCGCAGACATAGGTACTGAGATGCTGACTATTAGTTTTGGATGCATGACTACATTCCCTGGTGTCCAATATATTCAGCCATTCCAAGAGATGGAGATCAATAACAGAGTATATGTCAAAGCCTTGGATTCCAATTCTGGTTCAATCGCGACAATTTTTGAGGTTGTTGTGTTCGTTAAACTCAATGTTCGTATGCTTCGGGGGTGTGGTGAACGCATGTGGGCATCGAAATCCAAAATCTTGTTCGCACATTTCTACGAGACCTGATTTAACAACGACACCAGAGTGCTTGAAACTGCGTTTTGCTGCAGTCAAATATTTACTAGTGTATGAAACAGTCTTGGAAGTATTTGCCTCGTTGGATTGACGTCCAAAAGCACCCCGAAATAACGAGCAGGGTCGTCCGCGAGGCAAGCGCGAGTCATGGGCTCGGATGACGAAGTGTCCGCTCTTGCTTGCAAATGCGACGACCTGCTTCATCCTTTCCAACCTTGACATACTCGAGTAACATCTTTCTTGCGATCATGAATCTTATCACAGAATATTCTGCCATGTCTATTTACAATCCCGCCCACGAGAATCCTTCAACAGCTGATTCTCTGTCGTCAATCGGTCGTCGATGACTACGGACGTAGTATTAGTGCCCGCAATATGCTCGCATATTGTTTAGCCGCCTCTTTGGCGCCAGGCTGATCCTTTGACGCCCTAGTCCCTCAACCAGCGTCAAGTCAAAGATACATTCTTGACGGCTGCTACTATAGGTCTGCGGCGGTGCTCGAGCACCTGTCTCATGCATTCTCGAAGCTTCATTCCGTGGTGCTGAACAGCTGAGTCATTGATAAAGCGGCATGCTGCATGCTCAAATCGTTAACGACCTACACTGCCGTTGGAGACACAAAGATTTCATTGCCTACAGAATCTTGGACACCGCCATGGTGAACTATACGACACCAGGCACGACTCTGTGTGCGAACTCGACTCATTCCGCCTCGCCGCATGACGAATCTTCTTCACTGGAATGGTTTTATTCAGCTCTCTACTTCACGTGTTCGCTAGGCATGCTTGTGGTTATTGTTTCCGAATGGTGTCAACGGGCACGCAAAGTCGACAAAAATTCATTTCATGTATGGGGCATTCGAGTCCCTTTCCTGGCTGCGGGTTTATCCTCTGGGCTCGCCGTAGTGTCAGCTTGTCTGAAACATCAACAGATTGAGTCTTATACCCAGTCTGGAGCTACCAGAAGTTTTATCGAAGTATGCTCCAATCCCTTCACACGAGAGTTCAATTCCACGATTGCAATAAATACTTTTCTCACCGATTGCAATGCGGTGCAAAACCGCATGAATGCAGACATCGGGGGCATTGGCATCAGGATCTCGCTTTACATCTCATTGGCTGTGGCCTTTTTCTCCTCTCTCGCTGGACACTTTCACCAAGAGAAAACAGCCGTCAAGGACATCGGTACCGCCCAGCTTGCATGTGAGTTTTGACGTTCTTGAGACACGGACTCCGCTGATGTTCTTATCTAGCAATGCTGTCTATAATGTTTGCACTGCTTAGATCTTATACTGCTTTGAACTTCTGGCAGGTCATGGTCGCCGTCATGTCTCTTGACATCACAAGCGCGATCGTACAAATGACCCTCTCACAAAAGGATACTCTAGCATCCCGCTGGTGGATTGTACTCAACGCCATCTCTCAGTTACTTGTGCACATCTCCATCGGCGTCGTGCTTGGTAAGACCTTCCCTATCTCTCCTGCAAGACAAGATCCATGCCAGACATGTGTGCGAGTAGTTCGGTGGGGCACATTCGATTCGTGTAATCAGGTGCCTCGGAACTTCTGGATATATTGGGTTCTGAGGACTTTGCTCGTCATGCGATCATGCGCTATTGGACTCCATCATATGCACTTTTACGATTTCGGTGAGCGTATAGCAAGAGGCGAGAAGTCGAGCCAAGAAGTTAGCTGGAGCAGTCACGTTCTTAGACTTTTGACTTTCACGGATCCAACGAAGGACACGACGACAACGGACTTCGAAGAAGCCGAGGAAAACAGAATCTGGAGCCCGGAAGCATTTCCCCGAATGCCTGCAACGACATTGACTGACTGGGTTCTGTGGATACTGCCTGCTGCTGTAGCCGTTGTCAGTCTCGAGCGCATGCTGATACTTTTTGAACTTTCAAACCCTGGCAACATCGAAGACTGGGGTCAGACTACAACGTTCATGGCTGTCATCTGTGGACTCGTTGCCAGAGCCATCTACTTGTTCTACGCCAAATGGAAGCGCCGAAGCTGTTTAGAAAGAACAAAAACTGCGACCAAGTTCGATAATGTGTCTACAGCTCAGAAGATACAACCATCAACCGAAGATTTCGTGTCTCTTGCAAGCAAGTTCAAGTCCTTCCGAGGAATCCAAAAAATCTTGCAGCCTGTCGACTGTGTCCGATGGGAGCTACCTAATAAAGTCTGGTATCAATATGTCGATCCCAAAGAAGCCGCAAAAGAGCTACTACTATCAGTCGAAATGAACGACATCAGAGGCCTAATTGAGTGGGCCGAATACGTACCTGACCTCTCAACAGCTGTCGATAACGAAGGTAGAACCGCATTACACTTGGCTCTGGAGTATAATAACCTTGAAGCCATCGAGACCATTATGAGGTTGATGAACCCCAAGCCACGGTCCGGAGAGTCTACAGCAACTGCTTGTAGGAGTCTGGAGAAGCTTTTGAATTCCCGTGACGGAAAGAAACGCTCACCTTGGGAGATGATTATACCCAACGATCAACATCACATGGACCCGGATATTCTGGGAGCAGCCCTCAATTTTGCAAGCCCAGTAAGACACCCCAACAATTCTAGCTCCTCATCCCAGATTATCAACTCGATTTTCTCCCTTCCACCTCAATACTCACTCGACATCATGAGAGCCTGGTTCGACGCAGCCGAGAAGAGCCACTCCTTGCGACAATTACAAGAGTGCATCATCCAAGCTTTCAGGACTGATTCTGGTATTGCCGTTGGCATTGCATACTGGGTCGGAAGTGTGTGGGAACTTTACCGCTGGCAGTATGAGAGAAAAACTGCATTCGCTACTAGACTTCTCAGAGTGTTCCTGGAAAGCTCAGCACGCCGCTCGTTGGTGGTACCCGCAGATGTCGCCTTGTATCTTGCACAATCATTGCAACAAAAACAAGTCTGGGCGATAGAATCTGGTACAGATATCGCGCGAATTGTCGCATCATCTGCAGATAGTCTGGATGTCATCGAACTTGTTACCGAACTTGTCGTCGACTCAGATTTACAGTATCCGCAGATGGTGGAGCAAGTTCTCATGGGCGCTGTTTCCAATAAAAAAATAGCTGGCATACTGGCCATCGAAGCTATGTTGAAGACATGGCCAGATAAAGTGGATATCACACCTAAAGTGCTCGAGACCTTACTGGCTAATAAGTCGACTGGCTGGGGACAGCATATCCTAAGGCTTCTTCTTGCAGAGCGCCCAGACCAAATCCAGGTAACAGAGTCCATGTTGATGTTCGTGGCCCAATCTCATGGCTTGGGTCTCGAAGTCTGGGAGGAACTCCTCAAGAACTACCAATTCGAGATGACCCAAGAGATCTTCAATGCTATGGTTGTTGCACTTTTTGATCCCGTGGGGTCCGAGAACGCAGAGGATACTGCCGTGTTTGAAGATATCCTAGGAAAGTGGCCACAAGCGACAAGAATCACACGCCCAGTACTACTTTCTCTCATACCGCAAAATCGTCTCGACGTATTTGAGCTTTTGCATGAGCTGCGGCGGGATGAGCTCGAGCGCGCCATAGACAGCGAGGTACTCATCTTCCTGGGCCGATGGAGCACGAAAAACGAGGCGAGACACCGAGATAATAGAAAACGCTATATCGTGGATTTCCTTTTCGAAAGCTACCCTGAGAAATGCAAAGCTTCGATCACAGACCCGGTCTTGCAGGCGATTTTGAGGGACGGCGATGGGTTTCTGGATAGGGACGAGGCACGCGGTACAGCAGAGTACTTTAGGGTTTTCCGAAATGGTCACTCGGACGGCTTTATGTTTCTTGAGAGGTCCAGAGCCAAGTAGTGCACATTTGGGACTTCATCGCTTTTGTTGACCCGTCAGTACAATACGACAAGCTAGCATGGACTTCATCTGCTCAATACCGCGTGCAGTATACCAGATCTCTTTCTCAAAACATCGATCCATAGTTTCAAGAAAATCGGAACTCCACAAAAGACTCTATATCTTGTGGTGTCATGGATTATAGCAGCCTCCACCAAGCATCTCGATGCCCACAAGTGAGAGGAACGAAGGTTCTGGGAAACAGTTTGTGGAAAATCGGACGCACCGCAAAGATCGATAACGTTATACCCTTTAACCCTTGGTATCATCATCGAATGTGATGGATGTCTTCAAAACATCAAGACGCAAGCACTTCGGCTTCACAGATGCATTATAAATCGTCCCTCTCATGAGTCAGTGAACCTGAAATCAGAAACGATTTTTTCGATTGATAAATCGACGGAGTCCCGCTGCCTTTTGTCACACCTTCTTTTGCACTTTTTACGAAATCCAATACTCTTCCGACGTCACAACCCCCAAACTCAAAAGAAAAAATGTCTGCAACGAAACTTTTCGAACCGCTTAAGCTGGGCACGGCTCAACTTCAGCACCGTGTGGTCATGGCACCATTGACCCGACTTCGCGCCGACAAGGACCACGTTCAATTGCCTATGGCAGTGGAATACTATTCGCAAAGAGCATCATCAGGAGGTCTTATCATTGCAGAGGCAGTCCTCATTGCTCCCGAACACGGTGGTTTCAGAAATGCTCCTGGGATCTATACTGAAGCTCAAATCAAGCGTTGGAAGGAAATCACGGATTCTGTTCATGCCAAAGGAGGTTATATCTATGCTCAGCTGGTCTCTATCGGTAGAATTGCAGACACCAGTGTCCTGAAGGAAGAAGGAAACTTCCCTCTCATCAGCTCTAGCGCAACGCCATTTACCGAAGGTCCGGACTCTCTCCCTCATGCCTTGACCGAGAACGAGATAAAAAGAGCAGTAGACACCTTCGCCCAAGCAAGCAAAAATGCCATAAAAGCAGGTTTCGACGGCATAGAACTCCACGGCGCAAACGGCTACCTCATCGACCAATTCACCCAAGACACCTGTAACCGCCGCACCGACTCCTACGGCGGCAGCATTGAAAACCGCTCTCGCTTTGCCCTTGAAGTCAGCGAGGCTTGCGTTAATGCCATTGGTGCTGAGCATGTCGGTTTCCGTATCAGCCCTTTCAGCACTTTCCAAGGCATGAAGATGAAAGACCCAGTCTCTCAATTCTCGCATCTGGTTCAAGAGCTCAAGAAGCAGAAATTGGCTTACCTCCACATCATCGAGTCTCGGGTCATCAACAATGTTGATTGCGAAAAAGTTGAAGGTATTGAGCCTTTCCTTGATATCTGGGGCAATACATCTCCTATCTTAGTTGCTGGAGGCTTTTCTCCTGAATCGGCGAAATATGCTGTTGATGAAGAGTATAAAAACTACGAAACAGCGGTGGTGTTCGGAAGACATTTTATCGCTAATCCGGATTTGGTGGTAAGGATTGAGAAAGGGTTGAGTTTGAATGAGTATGATAGGAGTACTTTCTATGCTCCTATGCAGAGGGAAGGGTATGTGGATTATCCGTTTTATGGGCAGAGTAGGGAGGTGGAAGGGAAGGCTTAAGCTGGTCTTAGGTTTTGTCGTCTGTCAGGCATAGATTAAATTAAATACAGTACTCATCTCGTTGCTCAAAATTACAGGTGTCTTTCTAAGAAATCATTTGAACAGCTGGTTTAGCGTGCTAGAGTGACTCAAGTAGAGATGGAGTCAAGGCTCACGGACAGAACTTCTATCAACGGACTATATGAGGCTGATCCGCAGGTGTGCTTCATTCTTTGAGACCTCCAAGACTGCTCTCCTACATCCCACCACACCTCTAAATCCACTCCAACTTAATCGCATCATAAATCGGTCCCCTCCACAAACTCGACGACAAACTCGACACCCTAAAATCAATGCTATTGCTCGTCTTCAAAACACTTCCCTTGATAGGAAACTCAAATTGATGCCACTCTCCAGCCACCGTCCCTGAGCGATACAAACTGGGATCTGACAGTATACCACTACTGCTCAGATTGCCAATTCTTACATCATTGGCGTAAATGTTGACGGTGGTGCCTTGGCTGTAGCCAGCTAGACTTACAGTCAACAAGGCGTCAGAGGTAGTGTTGGATGCAGCTAATGGAAACACAATATGGTAAGTGCCGATTTTGTTTTGAGCAAAACACCAGTCGCTGGGTGCACTGCTGCCGATTGTGTAAGTGAGGTTAGCGGGACAATTGTCTACTCTTCCTGCGCCAAAACCTCCTGAGAAAGCGAAACCGGTGGATTTTCTGTCAAAGGCGCCGATCTGGAAGATTGGATTTGAGGCAGGGACGATCCAGTTTAGCTTTTCCAGACGAAGTTTGCTGGTTGGAGAACCAGAGACTTCGATATCGTTTTTGAGATATGTGGTTGTGATGTCTCCGATAGTACCACCGTTCGACCAGGCTTGTAAGGCGTAAATACCTGTTCTGACATCTGTGAAGCGGAAAGAACCGTCGTTGTCTGCGTAGGTGGTATAGTAGTAATCACTTCCCATATCCAGGGCAGTCTTATTGGGATGATTGTCACCAAGGAACACTGCAGCACCGGATGCAGGTCTACCATCTGAGAGGACAAGTTTTCCTGTTACAGAAGCAATGCGAGATTGGTATGCAGTGTCGTTTAGCCATTTGTAGGGCCAGGAGTTGATTTCGTTGTTGTAGCGGCGGGAGACATCGGGTTTTGTGCCATCGTTAAGGTACCAGAGCCAGGGACCCCAGATCTTGCCGTTCGGGAGGGTGTCGTTGGAGAGGGCTTGGAAGTGGGTGCCGTGGATCATGTTGAGTTGGACGGTATCGCCGGTTGCTGATTCGCGGTGGTTCTTGAGGATATTAGCATCAACAGATGCGATTAGTGAAGGTGTTGCTTACCATCAGTTCTTGCTTCAAGTGATCGCCATTGAAGTAGTCCTTGCCAGGATGCTGCTTCTGTCAGCTTAAACGATACATGGCTGATGGAGGACGCTCACCAGATACCAACTTCCGAACTTCCTACCATACACTCCCCAATACTCTTGTTCTCTAACGAAACCAGACCAATCATACTTGGTCAGATATCCACCCTCAGGTGTTTTCCAAGTCTCATCTTGAATCTTAGTCGAAGCCGCATACTCAGATAGCGGCGGCAATACTCCATCCTTGTCTGCATTATACGCACTTGTAAAAGTCTCATTATCAAGTCGCCATAGTGTTCGAAACTCTCCTAGGATAGGTAAAGCACGATTGACAAAGTACTGATAGGCGCCAGCGAGACCGTTGAAGATGACCCAGTGCATTTCACCTTCTGCGGCATCGAATTGGATGTCGACATAATTGCTTCCGGTCTTGACGATTTTTGCATCTGTCCATGCGAGATTACTGGCTGCCCCGTCTAGTTTTTATGTTAGCGGTGCATAAGCATTCTAGTGGGGAGAGGACTTACTGTAGCTGACATAGTGGCCAGTGGCTTCACCGACGAGTTCTTGGTCTTTGTAGTAAAGCTTGGAACCGTATATTCTTTCGTGGGTCATGTTCCAAACATCATTGCCAATGATCCATGTACCATCGCCATTATCTTTGAGAAAGCCGTGTTGTTCGGCCTGCGCGGTCCCAGCTAACAGAAAGCTCAGTGCGACAGTGAGATACTTCATCTTGAACAAGTGATTGAACGGCTCAAACTGGCGATAGCACCCTTTGCGACCTCGTTTTATATGTACTTACTTGGTTGACTTGACTATACGAGATATATTTCCCCGCAGTCTGCGACGGATGAATAGACACCGAGGCGACGATCAGGGACGGCTCAACAGAGTAGTAGCTATTCGTGGAAAATCATCCTTGGCTGTCCTCGCGATCTCATGTCTTCAGACATTTTCGAGCCGGATCGTCAAGCTCGCAGATCCATACGTGAGGATATTGGCATCATGCAGCTGTGGTCGGTCCTTTGGAACAGTGGAGGGCGAGGGAGGGGTGGGGTAGAAATCGCAGCGCAACAGGACATCGCTTCCTTCGAAAAGCGACGAATCTTTACCCAAGAATTCAGGAACGACACTCAGTCGATGGACATTGTTGCTATTCGTAAAGCGTTGTCCTTCTGACAGGTTTATCGGCTAAGCGACGTGTACGAAGACGCTCGTGTCTGTCTGCAGGTTCGCTTGCACCACCCTATCGAGGGATCATATCGAAGACGAGATCAGCGCAGATTCGCCCTGGTTTTCGTGGTACAGATTTAACGATGTTCGCGATCTAGGGCTGTATTGTATGCAAGATATCCATATCCTTCTCGAGATGGAGGTGGAAGGAAGAGAGGTATTGGAGGACAGAATAATTTCGCGACTTCCAAACTTCCCCACCATCGGAAACCCTGTCGGCCTTCAAGCACGAGAACAACCTCTTCGCAAGCCATGTTTTACTGCAAGATTCAGCGGTACAAACCAATCGTTTTTCTCGCAGTGCCTTCATCATCAAAATCACCGATACTAGCTGTTTCAAAGCGTTGAGAGTTCAGCTTGAGTAACATTGCAGGTTCATTAATGATCTATGTGTCGTGTTGTGTGGAGAAAATCCTACAGTCTAGCTTTGCCATCCTTCTGAGTGCTGACCTCAACAAGCAATTTTCCAGTGTTGACACCCTTGTACAGGTCTCTCAATCCTTGCTCTGCCTTGCCCAATCCACCCTCGATAACAGTCTCCTTTCTCTGCAACTTGCCCTCATTGAGCCACTGAGCCAATTCTTGTCTGGCAGTGGCGTACTTGTCTGCAAAGTCAAACACAATAAATCCTTGCATGCGGATGCGCATGGAAATAATCATCATGTAGTTCTTGAGACCTCTGGGTGAAGCATTGTTGTAATCGCTGATAGCACCACAGCATACAAAGCGAGAAAAGGGCTTTGCGCGCGAGAGAGCAAGGTCGAGAATATCGCCGCCGACGTTGTCGAAGAAGACGTCAATCAGGCCCTTGGTTGCGGCACGGAATTTGGTAGTGAATTCGGGGTCTTTGTAGTTGAGGGCATCGTCCAGGCCAAGGTCATTCTTCAACCATGAGACTTTGTCGTCGGAACCGGCCAATCCGAGTACTTTAGCACCCTTGAGCTTGGCGATTTGTGCGACGACACTGCCAGTTGCGCCGGCAGCACCGGAGACGACAACAAAGTCACCTTCCTTGACTTGGCCGACTTCGATGATGCCGAAGTATGCGGTCAAGCCAGTCATACCGAGGACACCGAGAGCGTCAGTGGTGCGGCCGTTCGAAGGGAGGTCGACGCGTTCAAGGGCCTTCTCCTCAACCACGGCGAGTTCAGTCCAGCCAACGAATCCAGTAGCGAGTGTGCCGACGGGGAATTTCTCTGATTTTGATGCTTCGATGGTACCAATGGCGACTCCGCGCATGATCTCGCCAATCTGGACGGGAGGGACATATGAACGTGTGTCTTTGAAATTGAGTTAGTCACCTAATAAGCTGAGAGTTATAGACAGATTCAAATTTACCATTGAGCCATCCTCTCATAGCAGGATCCAGACTGAGGTACAAAGAACGGAAAATGACTTGACCATCCTTGAGATCGGACTCCTTAGGTACAGCATTCGATCTGACCTCGAAGGTTTCTCCAGCGACGATCTCGCTCTTGGGACGAGCAGCAAGATGTACTGATTGATATTGCGAAGACATTGTGTATGTGTGTGATAATAATGTAGATACAACCTTCTGTCTTGAACGGATCTGTCGAGATATAAAAGTATCTGTGAGATGCGAAACGCGGGGAGAGCTTCCGATTGATGGATGGGGCCGAGGCCGCAGGGCTCGCCTCGGCTTACTCTTGCGAGTAACATTAAGCGAAAAACTCGTTTCCAAGCAAACTCTGTCAGTAATGTTAAGCGAATGTCACCTCAATATTCAGTGAAATGGTAAGGCACTCCAGCGGTGTGTTGAAACAGCTGTAGTTAAGCAGGTGCTGCGACGTGGTGGCCGGATGTGTTGACTCATCTGGACTGATCTGGAGACCTCGTCCGAGGGGACTATCCGATCCCGGCTCAAAGGACGTTATGAGTGTTTATTGCATTCGACTTACGTCCAAACGCCGGACAGGCTATAGCTACAGATTTCTTTGGAGTGGCCGTGTATTTGCGCGAAGAGATTCAAAGCAGTCCTGGCGCTGGAATCCAGTGATTTTGAGCCTTACCTAGGAGGCCAAGTGTATTTGACTGTGTCGCTCTTCTGAGCAGTTGAAAGTGGCTATGCATAGATGTGCGCTGAACTTGAGCAACGTTTTGCAGCCGTTCACAGTCGGCACGACGACGCTCGACGGGAGGATCTTGCGCAAGGTGCAACGGCGTGCTTATATGCGCCATCGTGATCACCAGATGCCTGGAAGTCATTTGGAAGCACATCGTGGTTGTAGTGCTACATGCCTTGATGGTAGTCATACCGACGAGGATTTCCGGGAGCCAGGTGATGAGAGGCGAATGGTATGAGCGAGTGGTTAGTGTCACAGTGATCAGCCTGCTGTGATGTTATCGCTAGGGATCTTCTGCTATACACTACAGAGTCAGTCGCAATGATTTTGAACAGTCGTTTTAGAAAAGCTTTTGTGCTGGTGGTTGATCAGAAAAAGGAACTGTGTTCATCAGGAATCACTAGTCTAACATCTATTTTTACTCCTAGACTCATCCTGCAGATTGGTGCTGAAGACAAAGAGAACTCAAGACTTACTCGGTGTGTGTCCGCATTGGAACTGACAAGGTCGAGGTGTATGCCGCATGGGTCGATGTCGCTGTGGTCCTTGTGATGAGACGGCAGTCGCGATGACAGACTGAACGTCATAGTGTTATGGAATGCAAACCAAGCCCTAAGACAACAATCTTAGACCTCGACGTCTTCGAAGACAGTCGATGGCTCACCAAGAAGCAGCTACTCGGATAGCACTTACTTCTACACCATTCTTATCATTAATCATGTCAGCACTGGTCCGAAAGCTGCTCGCGATCGAACGGCGACTGAGATTGTGACAGATGCCAACAGCTGAAGATAGAAGATGGAGGACTCTCAAGGTCGAGGTTAGATGGTTGTTGAACGGCTGAAGCAGCTGGTTGGGAGGGTACGACAGACAGTGACGAGCGATGTGCGCGTCCAGCTCATCTTATTGATCTGCGGCCAAAATTGACACCTCAATCTGGTCATCACAGACAATCATAATCAATCGGTTACCTTTCTGGAAGTCTGGAGCACAACAAACAACAAGCGAAGGCCTACATGAAGTCATCCAATTTCGACATGGACCCGGACACCCGTTTGGTAGGCCGCACAGAGGACGGTGCTGGCAGTTCGGAGGCGCAGCGGCGGGCGCGAAATTTGGCCAATCTGTGGTTGCTCCCCGGAATTCTGAGTCGAGTGTTTTCGCAACAGGCCTCACAGCAATTTCCGCAGAACCAATCCGCTGAGCTGCCGTTGACAGTGAGCTGACGATCGCATACGGCGAAAAGTTAGCTCGAGGTACGCGGCGTCAACGCCTCGCCAGCGCCACAACCTGCTTTGTGCCGGCTCTTGTCTTGGACGACACGCGGACCAGTATAACGCATAACCAGAAACGAAGCGACATGCAGATGTGATTACTCGGGTCAACAGACAGGGTATAGGACTATGTCTCGATATGAAGGACTACCAAGTAATAATCATGTCGCACATGAATGATTCCGATCTCAGGAGAAGGCGAGCGGCCTTGTCTCGTCCGGTTGATTTGCGGGTGCAAGTGGGGACTGGCTTTCATCTTACTATGTTTGGCATACGCTTGCCTGCTTGTGTGCAAGTTCACGGAGCGGATCCGTCCACTGGTTGTCACAGACTGCAACTGACACACCGGCGCCGGGTGATGGCGCAGATCAGGGCGAGTACACGCAGGTACAAAACTTTGGACGTCGCCGCATGTTCTAAGCCGTCTCATCTTTTTTCTATCCACCTTCGAATCTCCAACCCATCGTCACTCTTTCCTTTGGGTTTATTTTCGACACACACATTCTTTATTTCCCTTTTTATACTAGGATAAACCAGATATCAAAATGCGTGCTTCTTTCTACGCTCTTGCCGGCAGCGCTGCCTCGGCCATGGCTGCCACCCGTGGTTTCAACTACGGCTCTCAGGGCAACACCCTCGACACTTTCACCAACCAGTTCGAGTCTGCTCAGGCCATCACCGACTACGCTTCGGCCCGTCTTTACACCATGATCCAGGATGGCACTGCCAACACTGTCATCTCTGCCATCCCCGCTGCCATCAAGACCAACACCACCCTTCTCCTTGGTCTGTGGGCCTCCTCGAACCAGGAGACTTTCAACAACGAGCTTACTGCTCTTAAGACTGCCATCAGCCAGTTCGGCTCTCAGGGTCTTGCTGACTTGACCGTCGGTATCTCCGTTGGTTCCGAGGATCTTTACCGCATCTCCGAGACCGGCATCAAGCAAAAGAGTGGTTACGGCCAGACCGCCGACGTTCTCGTCGACTACATCGGCCAGGTCCGTGAGGCCGTCAAGGGTACCGCCCTTGCCAACGTCCCCATTGGCCACGTTGACACCTGGAACGCTTTCACCAACACCTCCAACTCTGCCATTCTCGGCGCTGTTGACTTCCTTGGTCTCGATGAGTACCCCTTCTACCAGGATGGTGAGGGTAACTCGATCGACAACGCCTCGGACCTCTTCTGGAAGGCTTACGACAAGGTTGAGGCTGTTGCTGGTGGCAAGCCCCTCTGGGTTACCGAGACCGGATGGCCCGTCAAGGGTGCCAACGAGGACGAGGCCGTTCCCAGCATTGAGAACGCCGCCAAGTTCTGGCAAGACATTGCTTGCGAGCTCGAGGCCCGCTGCATTAACTTCTGGTGGTACATCCTGAACGACGATGGCGCTTCGCCCTCGTTCTCGGTCGCCAGCGGTATCGACGGTGCCAACACCAAGTCCCTTTACGACCTCAAGTGCCCCAACGTCTCTACCTGCGGCGCCAAGTCTCTCTCTGGCTCTTCCTCGTCTTCTGCTTCCTCTTCCGCTTCGTCTTCCGCTGCTGGTTCCAAGACGGCTTCTTCCGGATCCGCTTCCACCACCGATTCTGCCGCCCAGGGCATCAAGGTCGCCGGTAACGGAACCGCCTCCGTCGAGCCCGTTGTTTACGTTACTGAGATCACCACCTCGTACACTACAACATGCCCTGCAGGAAGCCCGGTAACCATCTCTGGAAAGGAGACCACCCTCACCACCCCCACCGTTTTCGTCACCACCCACGCCGTTTCTTCGACCGTCTCCACCGTCCAGACTGTTGTTCCTACCACCGTTGTTAACACCATGACCCGCTCGATCACCTCTGCTGGTAAGGTCGTTCCCGTCACCAAGGAGATGACCCAGGTCACCTGGGCCCCTACCTCTTCCATTGCTGGCGCTGTCGTTCCTTCCGGTGCCGTTGTTCCCTCCGGCGCTGCCCTTCCCTCGGGCGCTGCCGCCGCCTCTGGCTCAAACGGTGTTATTGGCGGTCCTTCCGGCACCACTCTTGCCTCTTCGTGGGCCGCTAACCAGACCCCTGGTGCTGCTGGTGCCACCGCCAGCCCCTCCGCCTACAAGGGCGCTGGTGTCAAGGTCGGTGGTTCCGTTGCTCTTGCCCTTGGTGCCGCTGCCGCCGCTCTCCTCTAAATCAATGACTTGAGTTGAGTTGAAACGAAAGCATCTTTGTATTTTTTTTGTGTCATCATTTTCCAAGCGATTTACAACCACTTCTTTGTCTATCCTTTTCATAGCCTTTCAAACTAGGCTCTTCTTATCTGGCCGTTTTTGCATAGTAATGTAGAAAGCCAAATCTCAAAAATATCGAATCTATTTCAATATCTGTCTGTTTTCCCATCGTGATATCCATGGTATGACTCCTATTTCTGCGGATGCTTTTACAAACTAAACATCTCCATGCATTTTTATAGTATCATTTCGACCTGCTGTTCTCGATAGGATTGTGCAAATCGGTCTCTCATGATACTACTACTACTAGGTGGGATGTCGCTATAAAAATGCACAGTGTTTTGTATGAGATAACAGTGTCCAGTGAAATGGTGCAAACTTGCCATATCTCTGTGGAAGTAGACGGAACTGAGACTCCTTCGTGCATTTTTACACGTATGGGTTTGCCTGTTAGTGTTCATGGGAGTGTCATATTTGGTTTCTCATCACAACAACGCTCGCGAGAATATCACTATTAAAATGCACAGTATTTACCCAAATGATGAGATGTCCACTGAAAGCCCGTGAAAAACAGTAGAAAGTGAATGGAAAAGTGACTGGAAAACTTCATTGTTTGATTGAAAGCAAGTACAAGCGCATTAATTCCGAGATATACCCGGCCCCGACCTCATCCCTTTGTTGACATCTCTACTTCTCCTCGACCTCTCCGTCCACGGAAGTCAAGCACGAGTCGTCCTTCTCGTTCTCGGACTCGTTAGCGATATGAGATGAAGAATCATCGTCCTCAACCTCGTCTTCGTCTTCGATCATGCCCGACTCGCTCATCTGCTCGTTTTCCTCCTCATTCTCGTCCTCATCTCCTCTGGCGATCGAGCGAAGCCACTCCACTTCACCCTCCAACTCTCTGTCAATGTGCTCCATGAGATCCCAGCTGATCAGATCCAAGTTGTCGCTCTCGATCCACTGCCTGATTTCCTCTCTGAACTCGCGAAACCACTCCCAGTTTCTTCCGGACCATGAGTTGTTATCATTCTCTGCAGTTCCCGAAACCTCAATTTCTCCGTCATCATCAATCCAGACTGTGATCTTGCCCGAGGCAAAAACTCCTCCTTCGCCTCCCATGTCGTGGTTGGTTTCGTAGTCACAAGTGTAACTTCCGAAGTGAGTGATGCCGCTACGCAAGAAGTAGCCGAGAGCATTGGTAGTGTAAATGTCGTAGTCGATGTAGTCTTCGCAGCCGCCACGTTCAACAACGGCTTCGAACTGCTTGAGGTAGGGGACGAGGAAAAGATCTCGGGTCTCGCGGTTGAAGCGCATAAGGTCTGCGTCAGGGTGTTCATCTTCGCCGTCGTCGGCGTCGTCTGTGAGAATCTCTTTGATTTTGAAAGATTCTTTTTCAAAGGTGGGTGTGAGGAGGGAGTAGATCATGGTTCTGACCTCGAGGGGCAGAGTTGAGAACGACATCTAGGTTCGTAACATGAGTATGTTGCTTCGTTGGATCGAACGTGTAACTAAAGTACACGTTGACGTGCTTCCGTGGACGAACTTACTTTGCGATGATTTGTCTGTTAATGTAGCGGAGAGAAAGAGAAGCGGGCGCAAGAGCTAGGTTAATAACGTAAGCGTGTTGCTTCGTTAGGTCGAACGTGTAAATAAAATACACGTTGACGTGCTTCCGTGGACGAACTTACTTTGCAATGATTTGAATGTTGTTATAGCGGTGAGCGGAAGACGCGTCCACGAAAACTAGGACAACAACGCGAGCAAGTTGCTTCGTTGGATCGAACGTATAAACAGATTACACGTTGAAGTGCTTCCGTGAACAACTTACCTTGCGATGATGTAGACGTCGATGTAGAAGAGAGAGAGAGAAAGCGGTCAGGGAAGCCGAATAAGTAGGGTTCCGTACGGAAGCGAACGGAAGGTAGCGGTCGTTCGTCGTTGTCGACAAGTAAGTGAACGCCTAGTAGTGAAGTGCGTCAGTGGACGATGATGTCGTTGAGGGGTCTCGAGAGTGCTCCACTTACACAAACGTCGATGTAGATGAGAGAGAGGAATATGGTTCAAGTAGTGGTTTATATAGGGCTCTCGACGGCAGCAAACAGAAGTTGGCGCTCGACGTCGACGACGAGTAAGTGAATGTAGTCGTGAGGACTTTCAGTTATATGATAATGTCGTCGTCGAGACGTCGAGAGTCTGTATGAAGGGATAGAGCCCGAGATTCTTATTAGCGTTGAGCTCGACGATATTGATTCGAGTAATAACCGAGTGAATGTATACTCGTGAGTAGCGACAACTATATCGCGTCGACGTCGAGAGATTCGGGATAGTAGATGTGAACATAGCTTAGTACTTGACGCTCTATGCTCGAAGATATCCAATATAATAATAGGAGAGTGATGCCTGGACGATGACTTACGTCAATAATATTTTAACAACGTCGAGGGACCCGAGATAGTAGGAGCGATTAGAATCTGGTACAGATGCTGGGCACAGTTTCCTTCCTTTGACGTCGAACACTACTGTCGTATCCCTTGCTCCAATTCGTGAGGAAAATCGTCTCCCTTGCTTTCGGCGTGAGGATGCAGAGACATCCCTTGCTTCTTCTGATTCTGACAAAACCATTTTTCAGGTGCTCCAAATCGCATTTTCAGGTCGACAGCTCGTAAGTTCAGAAGGACTCATCAAAAGAAAGAACCACTATAGGTGATAGCGACACACTGGGAGTGGTTGCAGAAGCTTATATAGATCTTACATGACTACTTGGAACCAGAGGTCGGGGATTGGTCGAAAGAGCAGCGAAGCTCAGTATGTTTTCTAGGTGAGAAATGCGACCGAACTCTCTCACATTGAGTTTTCGCGAACCTCTTTTGATTTTGACGAACGGGAGTGGTTCTGGAAAGAGAAAACCGTGATATGATTGATTTACAAGCAATTACAGACGAGCCGCCGATTCTACTAGTTGTTGGCTCAAACAATGACTTGACAGAATCTTTCTCGTATCCGAGAGCTTCATCACACGTATTGGTAGGATGATTGACATGAAATTTGTACTTTTTCGGTCATGAGATATTTGTGTTTAAGAGACTTGATGTTGATTTACCCGCCCATTTGCTGAAGAGTTTCGAATCTTGGAATGTGCCTCGAGATGAACAATGACAAGGGAAGAACATGGCACTTCTCTTTTAGATTCTGCATCGGCCGACTGAACCTCATCACCACTGTAAGGAACACACGATTTAGTAAATTACTATTCATCGATGTGGAAAGCAAGGAAAGCTGAGAGAAGAGAGGGACAACTTTACCTCACACTTGAACGACCTGAGTCTGCTAGTTGGCGACTGTGCAGTGCTGATGCAAGTGTTCTTATACGCAGCGGCTTTTTCCCAAGACTGCAGCGAGCATCCATGGCGTGTATAAAAGGTGCAACGAGCCGGACCTTCAGGCATGACTGTCACAGACAAGGGCAGCAAGGATGAGTCAGTGCATGGGCCTGAATTCCAACCACCGTTGGTCAACTGCTCGCAACCAACACCGGGCATGTCATCGTCGAAGGAAAAGCAATTTCCGTTCGCGGTACCGGAAAGTACGCGGTATGAAGTGAGGCCGTTTGCGTTACAGTCCTGAACGTTGTTGTATGCAAAGACTAGACATGTTGGAATTAGTTTGAGATCTCATGTGGACTGAGTAGGAAGACACCGACTTTGCCAGGCCGAGACCTGAGAAGCTAGTAGAGTCGTGCATACTGCCGTCAAGACGTGGGGTCGCATGGTGATATATGACAACGAAGGTTGACCGGTGTTGCAATACAAATCGAAGACGATCAAGTCGAAGATGTTAATCTGCGTTGGAAGAAAAGATGTGCTCTGGCCTCTTATAGTTCTGCAACCAGCACCGAACGGTCTCCTGGGCAGTGAACATCTAGCATGCCGGCTCGAGTATGCTATATCCACTTTCAGTATATGGTCCGTCGGAGGATTTTGCGATTCTCATGAACTATTGATGATTTTACGTGTACTGGTGTTGGTTGATGATCGCCCTCAGCATAGGTCAATGCGATGCAGACATTAGTAAATTCGCTGCATGTTGTAATATAAAGTCTTGGCTGCTCGGTATAGTCGCTAATTGGCACGCTCGGACGGTCTAAGCCAACACCATGCTTGATGTTTATATAACGGGTGGACCCAAACACCTCCAGATCAGGATACTCTTCGCCAAATCTCCTGTACAAGAGCCTTGGTTGTCTGGGCTGTGACCTTGTGTAGCAGATTGAAGTTCCATCGAAGTATGAGGCACTTTGACCATTTTCTCAGATTGGCAACGACGACCCACCTTGATTCGTATAGCCAGAGATCCTGATCCTACCTCCCATACCGCTGAGCTCTAGATTGTGCATAACATTCATTCACAGCGTGAGTTGTTAAAGCCTGCTTCGCCGCCTGAATCTCCTACATTTGTATCTTATTCCATTCAATTCTTTCAATTCCTCATCTGACAGAGATCCCTACTTTCACCTTCTCTCGACCATCGGCAATGCGCAACATCATTATCAGTATCCTCACAAGCTTCCTAGCCGTAGAGGTCTCGGCTTATGAACGTGAGCAACCTACCCGAAAGATCGGAGGCCCCAACGCTGAGATCAGCTTCTTACATACAGTGATCATCTACAACAATGTCGGCAACTGCAACGCCAATGAAATGACCGCCTACCGCGTCCTGTCGGGAACAGAAAATGGCCGCTGTTACACATTCGACAGAGACATGCCTGGGGTTGGCTGCGAGCAATTCACCGATGGAGGCAGCACGAAAGGCCCTTGCACATCGGACTCTTTGATTCCAAGATCTGTAGTCATACGCCGTGAGGGCCCTGCGAGATGTTCTTTGTATGAGGCCAACGATTGCGGTCTCGACAAACATGCTGGTTCTTCGAGTGAGCAGGTACAATGCATGGGCGAAGATTACGGCCAGATGCTCTTTGGACGTGGTTATTACTCTTTCAAGTGTGAGGTATGTTTAATCCATAACTTCACAATCATTTCACAAGTGTGGCTAACTTTATTGCTTGTTGTCAAAGTGGTAAGAATACATTGTCCAGGTCGATAGTTCAATTGGAGTATCATCTCTTCGGATTTGAGATAGAAATTGGGATCAGAGTTAAAACTCAAGAACACGATGAACGGTTCTTACGAATTTCGAGTGATGCAATCAGAAGAGGCGAGATGATACAAGTTTGAATTGCGGTAATAACCATCATCTATCCCATGTGATCAAGCTTTTGCCTAGGACCGGATCTGGTACAGTGTGATGTGGAACAAAGAAAGAGAAAGAACAAAGAGCGAACAAAGAAAATCTGGCCTGCACGACCTCGAGAACAGAGGGAAAACCGTCAAAGACCACCGCGTCGAGACCGATTGAGAAACGCTTCCAAAACCATGCAACTGCAAGTCTTTTGCAAACAGCTCCCGTGCTCCTTCAATTCCATATGCCTGTCGTGCTTGAAAGTGTTCGAAGTTGTCTGGAACTGGCAAAGCTGGGCATTACAATCGAGTTGACGTTCGAGGAGAGAAGATGAAGACAAAGAACGTGACGAGATGCTATCATGCTCTCTTTGGATCTGTGACCCAAGTGATTGATCGATCGCAGATGTTGGTTGAGAAGAGTGTATGTCCAGAGTGTGTGTCAGAGGAAGGCAACTCGATGGCGAATATGGTCGTTTCGTTGGTAGAGCTTTGGTCATGGGTGCCGTAGTGGGATGCTGCAACAGAAGAAGAGGAAGAAGAAACGAAAAGCCTCCAAGAAACGAAACGTTGTCTGTGAGAGCTCTGTGACCCGAGAAGGTAGTGTCGAGTTTTGAGTAGAAGAGGACGGTCCGGCGCCTCAATAGGGCGAAAGGGTCATCTCGATGGAAGAGCTTTTGACGACGAGTAAGATGATGTGTTGCTGCAGAAGAAGAAAAGGCTACAATGACGATTGTGAGAGGATGATTTTGCGTTTGTTGTGATGTGAGACCCAAGAGAGTCGTTCCAATGAGGGTGCATCATTTGTTGTCGCGGACTTCGCTGGTGATGGTCACAAAGTCTTCGCAGCGGGGTTGTTGGTAGTGAGTCGCGTCGTCAGGGGTAGTCGTGGTGGTAGTGACAGGCTCAGGGCATGAGACAGTAGGGCCAGGTGAGTCAACTTCAACGATGTCGGGGTAGATTTCAAACCAGAGGCCATTGCGGCCGCTCTGGGGCCAAAAAATGGCGCGCAGTGATCTCTGAGGGCGAGTAGTGCGGATAGGAGCAGGTTCTTGCTTGCCTCCATTGGTCTGGATAGGTCTTGCTGAGTGGCGGATGTTGACTTTGATGCTGCCATCTAGAACGATGCTCTCGCAGCGGAAGTTGATACGGGGGACGTCGACGGTATTGCGTCCAGGAGAGTTGGCGGCGGTCAGCTTCTCATTGAGAACGCGAAGTCTTGGATCGACAGCAAAGGTCTTCATGATGGTTGATCGTGGTTTGATGTTGATGGTGTGTAAGTAAGGAAGGCAGATAGGGACGCGTGTTTGGAGTGCGCGTATGTGGTTTGTGTGCGAGACGGGAAAAACACGAGACGGAAAATCTCACAAACAAACAACTTCTCGAGTGCCGAGCCCGGTCTGAGGCTACTTCCATCTGACGATTGATTCTGTAATCTGGACGATGAGATGAGTTGATATCTAGCTAATTTCACACCCTTCTACAAAACTTCTCCCATCAGCTCCGCACTAGAACACAAGAAAAAGAAGAAACAAGACAAAAGCAAAGAGATGAACAAAGAGTTGGCATGATTGACTATGCTAACCACTATTCCATCGTGGTCTGATTACTGCAAGACGCGATCGAAGAAAGAAAACAAAACCAATTCAGAAACACCCCGATTCCCTCCAGCTGCAAGTTCATAGCATGTAACTCCCAAACTCCTGATCCCCTTCCGCCATCCCTGAAACTGTTTGTCATTACCAGCAAGAGGATTGTTCTGAGACACCAAGAAGGTGATGCTTGAAAGTCTCTTGATGAAGAACCAGGTCGCTGCTGTGATAGTACACTGCTGGTGATGAGTGTTGTTGTGTCTATATGTAAGAAGAAGCCGAACGCTATGAGAGATTGTTGTGACGTCTGCGCTTCTGTGACCCGAGTAAGTTGTTCTGTCGGTAGAAGGAAAGGGGTGTGTTATACGTACTCAGAAAATGTGTTGTAAAAGAACGCAGAACTGTGCCTTGACCCAAGAATCAAGTCGTCAAGTGTTGTAGATGGATGCGTCAATGGTTGCAGACCCGATTGACGACCCAGGGTGCGTGTTTTGAGAGTTACTGGATCAGCCAAAACTTGCCGCCACCGTTGGGAATGTCCTGATCAAAGACAAGGCCAGCCTCGAACTCAGCGTAGGAGGCTGGATCAATCTCCTTGATCTTGGGGTAGTGTCCACCGTGCTGATGGCCGATCTTGTTTGGGTCAGGCGTGAAAATGACATTGACAACGCGGCGAATGGGAGTAGTGTCGTTGGGGTTGTAGTCGTCCATGCCTCTGTGAGCTTCGGCCAGAGCAGTAGGGAGACGAATGGGGACGAGGAACTTGCCGTAAACGAAGGTCTTAAAGGTTGCCTTGCAAAGGAAGTTGATTACAGGCTTTTCCATGGTGGTAGGTTCGGTGGTGTTGGCGGCCAGCTTCTTGTTGAGGGCAGCCAGTCTGGGTTCAACGACGAAGGTCTTCATGGTCAGGATGGCTGATGATGTTTGATGGAGTGTAGATGTTCAGGGGTTGGAAGGGTGAAGACGCGTGAGTGGTGCGCGTGAGCGTTGTTGGGGACGTGAGAGGAAGACGAGACGAGATGAAGAGACGCACAAACGACTACTCGAGCGCCGAGCCGATCTGCCAATGCCGCACCCGGGTACCAACGTAGTAGATCCTGTCTTCTAGTCACGTCAAATCAAATAAAAAAAGACCTCTGTAAGTGTCTAGTGATCTATCAGCGGTCTTGTTGTCCAAGTCGGACGATCTTGCGGTCTGTTTTGGGGAAGAACACTCTGTCATGAGCATGCTTTCGGCCGGGTATATTACACGAACTCAGAACTCTTCACGAGAGACTACATTATGACGCTTGTGATTTTGATTAGGTTCTTGAATACCGTCAGTGTCTGGAAAACCTCAAATGAACTGCCATCTCAAGACATCTCTTTCTCCGACCCCTTGGACTCCGCGACTTCGACCCCGACCCCTGAACGAGAGAGAGAAAAGAAAATGAGAAAAACCCAGTGCTGTTAAACCTGCTATGCTCTGGTAAAGAGTCTTGCATGCCATCCGCTGACTTTTTGTGATTGTTTGATATTGTGTTCGCTGCTCCGAAAGAAAAAACCGCCCCTGGGTATCTGGCTGTCTGCGGAGCCACCGCTGTTGAAGAGAAACTCAAATGACCAAAGACCTACCATATCCTGGTAGGGTATCGTGCATCTCGTCCGCTAGCAATTCCCCCTGATGATGTTATGCTCGCTGCTCCAAAAAGAAAACCACCCCTGGGTATCTGGCTGTCTGCGGAGCCACCGCTGCTGGAAAGAAGCTTGAATGATTGAGGTCTTGACGAGACACTGCAAAGTAGTTCGTGATGAACCTAGGGAGAAGAGGGAGTCAGTTGAACTGTCGTAGTACGAGTCAAAGGAAAGGGCGACTAACCTTTGCGAGCTGTCGAATGCTCAAGGTCCGTATGAGGGACGGGGTCTGCTATTTCTCTTTCTTCTCTCGAAGTTGGTCTTGAACCACTCCATGTGATGGTCAATACAATCCAGGATGATTCTGAACTCGTCGACGCCCATGCCACCAGTACCGTTGGTCTTGATGCACTCCATCAGGTTCTCCTCAATGTCTTCCACCATGGTGACGCCGACCCGTAAACAGTATGCCTCGTGACGATGATCGACGAGGTGGGTGCTAAGAGACTCCATGCCTCCTTTGAGCTCCCTGATAGTGACTTCCTCATTCTCAGCCACATCGATCTGTATCTCGTAGTTGTGTTTGGCGACAATACGGTGGATGATTTCGACGCGGCGGAAGTGGGCGCTGCTGTCCTTGCCGACGCTCTCTAGCCATTTGAAGGCTTCTTCGCGAAGGTCGTGCTGTATGGTGGTATCGATGATCAAAAGACAGTTGCTGAAATACACGGGCATCAGCTCGGATGCGATTGTTGAACAGGAATCCATCAAGGCGACAGGGGCTTGTGGGCTCTTCCAGGCCGGACTGAGAAGGCCAATGTTGACTGATGAGTTGGTGCGGTTACGGGTTAGGAGCTGGTAAATTTCGTACCTGATCTCCTTAGGAAGATCAAGGAATCCGGTTGCGGGAGTCTGGCATGATGGATCTGCGATAGGGATGACCAAGGGTTGAGACATGGTGCAAGGTGTCACTCGCGAGAGGGGCAGTCGCGTATGTCTTAGTAGGGAGAAGGGAGAGAGAGGAGGTTGTGGAAGCAACTCATATAGGGCTCTCGTCGATGTCGAATGATAGTCGACGCTCGATCGTCGACGAGGGTCAAGTGAGCGTCTCGTGAGTAGTGTCGATCACGTCGACGACGTCGAAGTAATCGGGATAGTAGAAGTGAGTACGACCCGGTATTCGACGTCAAAGGAAGACAATGTTCGACCGTCGATGAGAGTCGAAGGTTAAGGGAGCATCTTACCGTAAGCAAACTCAATCATACTACAAGAACGAAGTCGACGACGTCGAAGTGGTCGAGATAGTGTAAGTGAGTAGAACCCGGTACTCGTACTCGACGTCGAATAGAGGACGATAGTCGACTGTCGACGAGGACTAAGTAAGTGTCTTCTCGTGGAAAAAGTCAGTTACATTACAACGGCGTCGATGTGTCTGGGATAGTATCAACAAGTATAGCCCAGTATTCGTATTCGAAGTTCGGCGTACTGTTCTTCCATCCTCAATAATCTAATGATTTAGTAGGCTTTATAACAATTTAGTAGGCTTTATATCACAATCATTAGCAGGTGTACTGTCGTTTATATAGCAGCCGAAACGAGATTTATATACTCATAGAAATTCAAGTCCTTGCTTTGCTTCGGACGCAAAAGGATCTCCCTTGCATTGATTTGGAGCCGGAGAGATATCCCTCTCGTCCACAAATCCTAGCTCTCATCAAGTGTGACAAGAAATCCGCAATGACCGTGCATTTCTATAGCTACTTGTCATTGCGATAACATGGGAGATTTGTGGAAAATAGTGATTCTTCCGGCAAGCAGACTGATTTGGTACCTGTATAAACTCATACACATTTGCTAAACTTGTATATCGTCCGCTGAATTGTGGTGCAGTCGTGGCTTTGTGCCGACATCACTCAATCCGAGAAGAGTCTTTGCATTCCTATAGTGATTCCCGGCCTGATATCTATGATTGAGATATCATCTCCCAAAGGCTTCTGAGATCTGGAAGAGACTTCTGTAGCGGACATTACAGATTTCCAAAAAGTATTCATACATTGCTGTAGCTGCTTCTGTGATGAATCTTGGAATACAATTTTATCGATGTTTCCAATCGCTGGATCTTCAAGGCTTTTTTCGGATTCTTCATACTCGTATTGTTGTCGCGTTGGTTCAATTACAGTATAACCGGTAACTTGTCTCGATTCTACTTCTGCGTGTCTTGACAGACGCACAAAGTGTTAATTATACATCTCGGCTACATCTTGTGGCGAGGTCGTGGCCGAGATTAATCTGGGCATGCTTTCTTCCTCAGCTTGCTTAAGAAGATAGTCCTCATAGTCGTCATAGCCCTCATCGTCTTCACAGCAGCAACAATAGCATGAGACACCCCGTTGGGCCTCTTTGTCTTTCTCATATGCCCATTTCCGTTCCTGTTTCTTCCATTCATACCATTCTCGTACTTGGTAAATTTCTTCGTGAGCGATAGAGAGATGTCTGATGCCTAGAAAAACAATGGGAGAGTCGACAAGGCTGTTTGCAAACTTGTTTCTGATGGTGATACTCATTAATGTTAGGGCTTGTGACGAGATCCAGTTACCGTAAGCAAAAAGCTCGACGTGTACGGCTTTCATACCGGCAATTTTGATATTGCAATCGATGATAACGGATTCTAGTCGCAGACTGCGGAGGTAGTCTACGATGAACGGATCCAGACGGGCATATAACTTGATCATTTGAGCTGTAGCTTTCCACTGGTCGATAGGTTTGCCGAGTCCTTGTGAGTGTTTTGTTTCGTTGTATCTGAGCCGAAGGTTGATCATGCGAAAGTACAGAGGCGGGATCTCTCTTTGCATCCCACTGCAGGTAAACATGAGTGCTACGAGCGGCAATGGATAGGGTTTTCTGGGGTCCAAATCCAGCAATTCAGTATAGTATCCGTCCTGCTCAGAGATATGAAGGTCGTATATGTGATTGCGGAGCTCGCCTGGCAGGTCCATGAAAGATCTGTCTTGAGTCTTCCATTGTTTCAGAGCGCTGATGAAAGTCGGGGAGAGCGTTCCGTATTCTAATCTATGCTGAGGAGTCGGAACTGGTTTCTCTAGTGATGGCACTGCTTGCATGACTTTGAGCGTAGAGGAGGATTTGTCGTAGGACAAGAAAAGTCAAGGCAAACAACCTTCAACTCTTCGGTATAAGAGTTGATAACGACTGTTATAGAAGCAAGAGGTTCGTCTTCAGACATGAGAGTCGAGGGTGTGCTGCTTTCGAGGCTTCATAAGGATGCTGGTGCCTGAGACGCGTTGGACGCCTGACTTGGGGTGTGGTCCGAGTTGGAGAAACTGGAGCAGGAATATTTGGTTCAGTCATAGCGTACAATCTATCTCAGAGGGATCTGACTAATTGAGTTGAGTGCTTGATGTTGGAGTGAAGGGTGTCATAGAGTGCTCGAGGCTCAGGATATTGTTGGCATCGAGATCGTTATCGAAGGCAACGTGGAAAGGCATCAATCGCACCTTCCGCCGAGTGGCAGCTCATACCCCGCAACAGTGACGACGCGTCCCCTAAACTTGCACCCCTCAAAGCAGCATCCTCATATCGCATCTGTACATACAACAAAACCACAAGCATGAAGATTATCGTCACAGGTTGCACTGGTCTGGTCGGCTCCGAGGTTGTGCGCTCGGCCATCAAGCATCAGTTCATCACTCACATCTACGCCGTCACCCGCAAACCCCTCGACCCCAAGATTGCCGACAACCCAAAGGTCACTCAGATCATCCACGAGGACTTTGAACAATGGCCCGATCATCTTTTGCGACTGTTCGAACATGAGGGTGTCAGAGGGTGTATCTGGTAAGCTTTCTTGCCAATCCATCTCCCCTAATCCACGACCCCTGCCCACCATCAATCGGACGAGAAGATAAGGATAGAGAGCTAACCACACATCTAACAGGTGCATCGGCGGCTGGGTCAACAAATTCGCCTCCCTAGAAGAAGCTCAACGCATCAACATCTCCCTCGCGCACACAGCCGCCGAAACCTTCGCCACAACCCTCTGCCCCTCCCCCGCCGAAATCTCCCAAACAAAAAACAAACGCGGCATCGCCTTCCGCTTCATCTACATGTCCTGCGCCGGCGCCGAGCAAAACCCCTTTGCATCCCTCTGGTGGAGTGCCGATAGCAGAAAAATGAAGGGAGCTGCTGAAAAAGGTCTTTTCGAATTGGCTGATTCGCGCAATCCTGGCAGTTTGGAGTGCTATAGTTTGAGATTGGGAAAGGTGCTTCCTGGTGGACATACTGTGTATAATTTGACGACTATGGGGGTTAGTCAGAGTATTTCGGATGCTCATGTTGCTAAGTGTGCTATCAATACCGTGATTGATGGACGCACTAAGGAAGAGGGTGGAAGGATTTTGGAGAATGCAGACTGTTTGGGTGATGATTGGGCTACCATCAACAGTCTCGCTATTGATTAGACAAGACATGGGTACAACGAAACGCGGAAGCTATGCATTATAACGATGGGAAGCACTTTTGGGTCTGGGATTATGGTTTTTTTGGAGTCATGGCATGGTATTCTTTCTTTCTCTTTCTTCGATTTCTCTTGTAAACATTCCTTGTCTTGTGCTGCGTTTTTGTTTGCAGTCTCAGGCAACAGTCATTCATGTTGTCATTGTCTCCCTTCGTGTGTCATGCCATTTCCAGTGCTCTCTTCTCACTTCTTTGATGACAGAGATAAATTTCGGTCTCATGTTTGGTGAGGTGTCAGTCATCAAACCTCCTCATCCTCTTCATCCTCAACTTCGTTCTTGACAGCAGCGACCTTCTGCTTCTTGTTGGCGGGCATGGCGTTGTCCTCCTCGGCGTCTTCATCACCCTCTTCTTCCTCATCACTCTCGGTAGGGGCCCTCTTCTTTCCCCTTCCCTTGCCTTTGGCGGCTCCCTTGCCCTTGGCAGGAGCCTTGGGCTTCTTGGCACCAGCAGCACCAGACTTCTTGGTAGTGGTGGCAGTGGTGGTAGAGGCAGCAGTAGTAGGCGAGGAAGCAAGTTTCTTCAGCTGGTCCTTGACGCCACGGAGGGTAGTCTTTTCTCCGAGTCCGGCAGCTATAGTTGAAGGAGGTCATGTTAGTATGATTATCGATCAGAAGAATGAAGAAAAGGGGGGATAACGCAAGGATGAAGAGAGATGGGTAGGTGTGACAGAGAGGACGTAGAGGTGTTGATGAAACAGGACAGTATAGGATGGGATGGGATGGGATGAGATAGATCAAGTTGGATGAGACGAAACCAATCGCGATGGAACGGATCAGGTGCGGTAGAGCGAACGTAATGGAGTGTAACGTAGACAAGGACAAGAGACAAGGAGAGAGAACTTACGCCATGCATTCAGGATAGCCTGAGCGATTTCGTTGGTGATAGTGGCATTCAGTTCACCAAGAGCAGCAGCCAGGATGTAAACATTCTTGTCGTCCTCCCACTTGACCATTGTTGCGGTAATCTGGTTGGTGTTGCGTTGTTCTGTGGTGGAAAGTGTAAGATCTTTAAGCTGTCAAGGCAGGTATCAACCGTGTGTCTTTGTGTTGCGTGTGGGAGTCTCGGAGGGGATGTGCAAGAGTGATCGAGAGGTCGGAAGCGATGTGCAGATGTGATCGAGAGTTCGGAGGGGATGTGCAAGAATCCGAAAGTGAGAGATTGGGGTGAGTATGTGCAAGTATGATCGCAAAAGCGTGGTGAAGAGATCTTGGTGGATATGGGCAAAGAGCATGAAAGGAAAGTGTTCGATGCGACGTACCTTGGGACTAAATTACGTTCGCGTCTCTGTATAGGATGGTCTTGCGATCGTTGAGATGTACACGCTGTTCGAGATGTTGTGGAGGAATAGCTCTCTGTCTGAAGAGGTCAGAAAGAAAGGGGAGTTAGAGGTTGTCCACGGTGCAAGTAAGTTCCGAAAAAGAAGAGCACAAGTGCATGTCACGATCGTTCACTAGAACAGAACAACATAATTCGTTCACTCTCTAACTCCCACCTGGACTCAGCTCAACGGGGACACGCACCATGCCTCCGAATTGGAAAACCGAGAAACACCATTCCATATGCAAGATAAATCTCAAGCCATTACTGTACTATGTACCTCCTTCCCTTTAATCATGTATTGCTTATCGCTGGAAGTTCTTTTTCTACCTTATGTCATGCAACAAAGCTCTCCCTCTTGACCTCCTTGCTGACCAACACCCCTCTGTCGTCTCCATCACTGGTTTGGCGTCGATGCGAGAAGATGGGTAATTCATATTTCGTGCCTGGTTGTTCCAGCCTGCGTCTGGGGTCGAAGCGGCGGAAGAATGCAGTCAACGGACGTGTGGGAGATGCAGGAGTATCAGAATGGCTGGAGTGTGCAGCCATCCCAGGTGCAGTCGAAGCTCTAGAACAAGTTGCTCGAGAACTACTCTTCAAGTCAGTATTCTGCTTCCAAGATAGACTTGCATTGATACTTGCCTGTCTGTTGCGATCCAAGAAGATTTCCTCCACAACGGTATTTTGCTGTTGTTAGTCGAGACCCCTCGTTGGGAAGACTCACGACTATCCACCAACAGCACCGGGAACAATCTTCCCAACCCTGCTTTAACCAACCACTCTCTATACATACCCTTAGCATCCCTTCCCATGCCAAAGAAGAAGAATATCAAAAAGCCACAAGCGAGATTGATCCATCGATCGTAAAGGACAGTTGAAGGCATCACCACAGACGTGTTCCAAGTTTTTGGATCATGGAGTTCGCGGAAGTTGAATGGGTAGTTCTGGCGCGGGTATTGGGTGACGATAATGTAGATTTGGACGGGTGTGATGCCGAGGATGAGGATGGAAGCGGTGGCGAAGAGACGGAAGAAGCGACCACGTGTTGTGTTGCTGCTGGCGAGAATGCTGTTGAAGGAAGAGCGGTACTTGTGGAGGCGATAGATGACGAGGACTGTGAGAGAGGACATGATTAGAAGCGATTCTGGGAGCAGATGGGGACACTTTGACATACTTGCATAGTATAGAGCGATGGCATTGGCAATGATCGGAGGCAGGAAGAGGAGGACGAAGCTTGTCCAGCCCATCAAGCTCATTGGCTGACAACCCGAGACTCCAAGAAGAGCAAAACGGTTCAGCTGGACAATGTACTGGAGAATCATGGTCAGAAGAGGAAGACCGACACACCAAGCCAGTTCAACGGCTCTGTTCCGTCTCTTTTGTGCCTTGGAGGGACCCAGTAAATTCTTGTCGGTGTTGAGCACTGCGGCCAAAGCACGCAGTAGACACAATATGGCAGCATTGAGTCCGGCAGTACGAGCACCCAATAGCTTAATCTCGACATCGCAGAGACCTTGACCATCATACATATGTCGCATGTCGATGTATGGCCAGATGATAACATTGAGTATGCTGAAGAAGTTCATCAGCATGACCCAGAAGACCATACTGATAGCTGCCGTGTTGCGATTCCGGAGATGCCATATCAGTGGCGGGAAGTCGAGGATCAAGACGAATGGGGCTAGTACCGCGAGGATCACTCCTTGAGGTATGATGTGGTCTTCGATGATCAGGTAGTTCTCATCTTGTGAAGCCATTGCTGCCGATTCGTTTAAACAAACGCCGGGCAGTGTTGAAAGGAGATTATGCGGAGCGAGAACGACTTTGGAAAACAAAAGTAGATAACTGTGGTTCTTTGAAGAGTATGAAAGGAAGGGTTAATATGAAGAGCATAGTGGAAGAGTACTTGACTGAATATTTGTCTGCTCAATAACTCCAATGAACCTCAATAACGTGAGACAGGACGAATAGGTTTGCTCGCTCTTGTCGCAGCAGACTCAAATGCTACAAATAGCAGGACTGTATTGGAGAGCTTCTTATTGAGTCGTGACAACTGTTTCTCATTGCTGTTGGGCTAGTCCTTGTGTCTGAGAAGGCGGCGTTCACATACTTGCCGGATTTGGTGCTCAATAGGAAAAACACCACCACCGAAGGCGGCGCGCGTTCACGAGGCGAGGCAGGCCCGGAGAAAGTATCGTTCCCAGGCAAATACGTTGCGGAAATATGGGTGATACATTTGCAAGAGAGTCGCGGATTGAGTTGACTTTGAGGTGCTCTTTGGTGGGAAGGTGCCTTGAAGGCGACGCCTACCAGATGTCCTGAGCGAGCTTCTCAAACTGAATATATAAACGATTTGATATAACTCTCAGACACGTACTGTTACTAGACAGAAAGAGCAATCGACTTAGGTTGAGCAGGACGTGACAGTCGAGCATAGAGGGAGGTGACGCGTGACAGATAGGAGTGGGACAGACTTTTGTTTGTGTTCGCAGGCGGCAAGACTCGCGGCACTGCCTGGATGAATACCTGTACTCACCATTACACATCCAGTGCGTGCGATATACCTGATGATGTTTGCTGCGAGTATATATGGGAAGGACGATGGAAACACGAAGCTGAATTCGTCAAGTTGTTGGACGAACGCGTTCGTGCCCAACAAGCATTTCCAACGATCGTGCTCAACAAGTGTCCCGAACGCGTATCAGTTCTTCCCTTCTCCCCTTCTCAACCTCAATCAATCCTTAGTGCAAACCAATCTTTCTATCTGGGAAAAATCATTCCCTTCAACTAAACTATTCGAGTGTTTCCTCCACAACCTCTTCAACATCGAGATACAAAAGATCACTCAAGCGCTCCAACATCTTCTCCCTTTCCAGACCGCGTCTCTCGCTCAACTCTAAGAACCTCTTCCTATCCTTTACCCTCGGTAACAACACTGTTCCCCCAATATCCATCTCCTGAGTCACCGTAAAGCTCGCTCCGCCGCTTAATCTATACCTTCTTTGCTTCTGCTGTTCAGGCAGAGGGTCGTAAGTAAAGATCGTACCTTGACGATCAAACTCTGCACCGTCGGTCACGCAATCAGAGGGTAATCCAGAACAGTAAGGTATTTCTCCAGCATTGGCGAAGACTTGATGGAACTGGGTCGCCTGGAGCGAAGAGTTCAGACCTTGATCATCTGACCATGGACCCGTAGAGGTGTAAAGCAAGTTGAGCATAGCAGCTTGACCTATTCCCCTCTTTGTCAGACTCTCTCATATCCAAAGATAGATAGAAGCAGCAAAGGAGCAAGGGCAGAAACTTACGAGCATCCTCCCCAACATCCACACACCTACTCACCGGCCCACCCCTCCTAACATTAACATCACCCTCCCCCGCCGTCTCAAACGGATACACACTACAAGCCATCCCCACCCTCTGACACCTATCCTCTCCATCCACCAACTCCGTGATCGTATCATTGACTCCAAAATAACAACCAGCATCGAATCTCCGAAACAACTCTGTCCAACCAATAGGGATACCAAGGGAAGTGTTCCAGGTGAGGGTGCTGCCGTAGCCGCGGCAATAGGCTCCGTAACACATGTTGGAGCATACGGAGGGGATGTTGAGAAGGGGGTCGGGGTTTCCGAGGCAGGACCAGAGGATTGTTGGGGGGTGGGGTCCGTTTGTTGCTTGTCGGGGGAGGAGAGGGGATGAGGTGGTGGAGTGGAGGAGGGAGAGAAAGGCAAACATAATGAGTTTCATCTTTTCTGATTCTGGTTGAGATGTGCGTAGAGGGCTTTGTCTTGCTAAGAGAGATAGGGGGAAGAGTCTGGGCGTGCAATGGATGTGAGGAGAGAGCTCGATACTTATGCTTGCATCTCTTCATTTAATTCGTCTTCTTGTCATCTGACAGAGCAGTCAGCGGACAAGACGCTTGTCACTCTCTCGTGGAGTAAGATATTTGTGAGCATCTGTGTCTCCCTCGAGATTGGAGCTTGTATTCTGAACGATGAAGTAAGTGTTGCAATCTAGCAGGTGCAATTGCCAGCGATCACAGTCTGCCTCTTCCCAAGTTTATATCTCGGGGACAATCGAAGCTATGACAAACTATGGAGTTAACACAGAGCGCAGGCAGCAAACAATTCTGGTGCAACAACGATTGTGATGTGTTTACTGTACAACATACAAGAAAGAAGGCAATTCGATCGATGGCAAAAACAAGTTTGCAGACAAAGCTGATCCGGTCAAACACCTCTAACTACCATTCAACTGAGACAAAATCAATACGTCTGCTCTTCCCTTCTTCGGTCTCAAAAGTTGTCCGTTCGTCATTCGGTTTCTTTGCTGTCCGAGATGTCTGTACCATGGTGTATCAAGTTTCAATAGAACAACCTCTAGGAACCTGGACACTATATATGTATACTGCTCAATTGAAACTTCTGCATGGGATATCTGCAGCTCTGCGGTTTATGTGCCGTGGAGAAGTTTACCCTTTACCATATTTTTGCCCTTATTGTCTGACCGGCGGTTCAGGTCGTCCGTTGGCTGGTTCGTTCCGCCTTGGGTGACCACTAAGTAGTCCTGTCCCAGTCTCTATCGCAAAACCACTCAGGCAATCTCTGCACCTCCTCTTCGACTCCAGCCTCTCCCCTAACCTCTCTGACCGCGGTCCCCAAAAGCGTCCTAGCACTGGGTCTCCCCAAGGGCCTATACGCCAAACACCTCCTGACCCACTTGACCACACTCTCTCCATACACCGCTCCCATATCCTGCCACTGTGAAACTTTTTCCTTACCTTCCCACTCCTTTCCACCTCTTTCCCTCTCATACTCAAAAAATAAGAATCTCATCACAGCGCCCAAGCCCCAGATATTAGACTTGGTAGTCAAGACAACATTGTTCTTGACGCCACCTGCGGCTGCGAAGTGGAAGCGACTGATCAGTGAGGTAGGAGCATCAGAGGCTTCTCTGACCTCAGGGGCAGCGTACCTGTACGTGCCTCGGGGACCTCTGATATGGGATTTTACTCCCGCGGCGCCAAAATCGGCTAATACGATATCTGGATATGTGGATGCAGATGATGATGGGTCCAAAGGCCAGCGGAGAAAGATATTCTCTGGTTTAATGTCGTTGTGGAGGATTGGTTGCCAGTTGTTGTTATTGCCGGGAAGGTATCTACGCTCGAGAGAACCAGAAGGGGTGAGAATAAGGCCGTGGTGTAGGTATGCAAGAGCTGCGGACAAAGAGACGAAGACATGGGTGGCGAGCGATCTTGGTATCCTGTCACCGTGCTTGATGCATCGGCTGTTAAGATCCCAGAGGTCGCCGCCATCACAATACTCCATCTGGAGGATGTGGATCGGAATGCCCGCTACTGCGTTCGAAGTGACGCAGTTGAACAGCTGTAGGATATTGGGATGAGGGTACAGGTTCGTTCTTAGCTTGCCAAGCAGGATATAGGCTTCGTTGGACATGACGCCGTGCTCAGGGTGAGAGACTAGAGACTTGGCTCTCGTGATTGTCTTGAAGACATAGAGCTTCCGAGGTCGTTTGGTGTGGATGTGTTGCATGACTAAACAGGAAGAGGCTTCGCCGCCAGATGGTAGCATTCTCTTGGCCACAAAGGCGTGCTCCATGGGTCCGAACCTGTCAAAGTCTCCGTAGTCGCCTTCATAGTAGATCAAGGGAAAGATGACAGAATTGAGCTTGGCTATCTCGTCCAAGCCCCTGCAGTTGCAGAGCCACAGTTTGTGGAAGATGAGGTGGGTGAAAGAGCGTTGCTGTATAACATCCTGCACAAGATATCGGATGGATAGTCCGAAAGTGGTGTCACTCGAAGATGAAGGAAGCTTTTCGGTGGTTGCTGTATGTGAGCCTGCGGATGCAAAGATCCGCCGGACTACAGCAACAATCTCTGCTTGCAAACCTCCTGCCTGACGCAAGAGCAAATTTCTGCCTTTGTAAAAGAAGTTGGAGATAATTGAAACAGATTCTTGAATGCGCCAATAGATTATGGAAAGAATTGAATGTCGGAGCCAAGGCTTAGCCTGGGTATTGACAAATGTCTTGCTGTCATGAACGAGATTTTTGGCCGTACATCGAGGGCATAAACAAGAGGGAACCGGTCCTCCATCCAATCTACAGCTGGGACGATGTTTGTGTCTGGCGCCAGCACCAGTTTTATTAGGAAGAGGAAGATTGATCATGAAGGAAAGAAATGAACCGAAAGACAAGAGATTGAGCTATTGAGAGCAGTCATCTGAATGCCTGGCCTACCTTTATGTGCCTAACTTACAGCAATGTGGATATATGCAATGGTATTGTATGCTTCTACCTGTCTCGGGCATGTCTCTAGTCAAGAAAATGAAGGTGAGGTGAGGAAGACAACTACATTGTCTTAGCAGAACAATGATGACTTAAAAAGTATTATGGGAACAGAAACATGCTTATTCGATATCGACTCCGAAACGTTGAGCATGTTGAAAATAGTGAGTGAACGTCAGGCAGAAAGACAGGAATCGAACACATGAGACTGAGACATGGTCAGACGTGTGCATGCAGTTTGTGCGACAAGGAGAGATCGAGTGATGACGTGGATTCAGGCGTGATAGACAAGCTGATCAGAAAGAGCAGCGTGTTGATAGACGGCCTTGAGAACCTGAAAGGTCATCGGGTTCCTGAAATCAAGAGAAGGATTGCGACGACGGACGGGCACATGACACGGACAGGACCAGTTGTGAGAGCGAATCGGGAATTTTTGCATGCGCCAATGCATGCACAATGAGCGTCATGGCTGGCGAGAACTTGTTTCAAGTTGACGATCAGGCCGAATGTCGACAGGAAGTTTCTGGCAAAAGACGTCGCATCGGGGCTGTGAATGCTGTGATATGTCTATCAAAGCCATGTCTGAATGCAATTGGTACAAGCCGAGTTTCTGTTATCAAGAGATGCAGCGTGACGGCGGGAATGATGGAGTTGATGCTTTTCTTAGGTTGTTATCGCCACCCGGAAACAAAATGGAAGCCGCAAAGCGCTTGGCTCCTGCAGCAGGGACGTTTGAGTTTTGCGGCGAATGCCAACGGGTCTCCGCTTTGATTGAAGATGGACGTGCAAACATGGTGAAGAGTCTTATGATGTTGCTGACCGACGACGATAGATAGAAATATAGCACGTCATTCTAAGCAGGTATTGGAGTGATGGACAGGCAGCAAAGGTGGTACGGGGGGCTGCAGGCAGATTAGGAGTGTTCAAAGAGGCGGCCTGTTGTTTTGTCCGTAGCAAGCAGGCGCAAACATTAAGACCCTGTTCCATATTGGAAGGAGTCAATAGTTTGAGATGGAGTAAAGCCACGATTGCATGCCAGCAACAGCCTTTTGAGTAAACAAGGACAAGAAGATTTGTACTACAAGTAGAACGAAGTGGAGGAAAACAGTTATAGCCGTTATTGTTAGGAGAAGGCTTCCAGAAGTGTGGTTTCCCTGTCGGATTTGAGTCTGTGTTGACACGCGGTTCCCCTTTTGCAAGAGCTTCTGTGTGTTGACCGCAATCTCGCTCCCGCATCCATCCCATGCACATGCACTAACATCACAACCACTCTTCCGACAATCATCTTCCTCCTCCGCGACTCACTTTGCATCCCCATACACACAACCTACTATCTACCGTCACTTCTCCACTCGCCCGACTGCCTCTACCAACTACACCCAGACGCCGCCTTGACGAGATTTGCAACCATCTGGTAGCCACAGCGCTCAACCACGACGACACGACCGACAATCCCCTCTGTCTCGGCCCAACATGGCGAACGGGTAAGCATCAACAACTGCGCATGCCGACTGCTCGCTGCCGAAGCCTTGCAAACAACATGTCTTCACAAGCATTTCGCAACACGATGGCTAATCCTCTCCATGCAGCATCACCGGAGTTTGGCGCTCCTTTTGGCACACCATGACGTCCAATGACCGACATGCCTCGCCCGACATGCCCTACCGTACCGGCGCTCACACTCCCCTCGCTCAGAGTCGGCACGCTCCCCTGACTTCGGTCGCTACTGCTGCTGAGTCTCGCACCGACCTCAACAACCCTTACGCTCAAGACAATGATTTCATGCCCGCCAATGGTCGCATGTCGCCAAACGGCCCTTACTCGCCCGGCCTCCGTTCCACAATGCAGCGCCAGTCCAGCTCAGGGAACCTCGAGGGCGTCGGTCAAGGCGAGATCCAAATGCAGAGTTTCTCTGAAGGTCTCCCTCCCCCACCGCCTGTCGGTCACTCATGGAGACGCATCGACCAATGGGCCGAGAACAACCACGAAGAGCTGTTCGAGAACTTGTGTGAAGGCTGCACTCAGAACGATGTTAACGAACTCGAACACGAGCTTGACTGCACACTACCCATGGAGATGCGCGAATCGCTGATGATCCACGACGGTCAGGAACGCGGCGGTAGACCCACCGGTATTCTCTTTGGCTGCATGTTGCTCGACTGTGAGGAAATCGTCCAAGAGTGGAAACAGTGGGCTCGCGTTGGCGACGACTACCTCCGCGCTTCGTCCGCTCCCTTTGCAGCCCCTCAAGTCCCCAACAAGGCCTTCGCTGGCTCTTCTACCCAACCCTCGGCCACTTCCTCTTCTCAATCTGCTTCGGGCGCTGGCTGGCGTTCTGAGCTCATGTCAAAACAGGACTCGCACCCTCCAAACGCCGTGCAAAAAGCCTACGTCCACCCCGGATGGATTCCTGTCGCAAGAGATTGGGGCGGTAACAACATTTGTATCGATCTGGCCCCTGGTCCCGCTGGAAAATGGGGTCAAGTCATTCTGATTGGTCGCGACTACGACTGCAAATACGTTGTCGCTCGTTCGTGGTCTGCTTTCTTGGCCAGCGTCGCCGATGATTTCAGCACTCCCAAGGCCATCGTTAACGAAGATTCTGGCGAGCTCACTCTTCACGAATTCAAAAACCAAAATGTCGATCCTTCGTACATGGACATCCTGCGCTGGCGCACCGACCAAAAGTACGGCCGCCGCATTCCCAAGGGTGCCCGCCCTCAGCAGCCCCTCCGCATCAACAGCAACGTCAAGAACGAGTTCAGCAGTCTCAACGGCTTCTCTCCTTACGCCTCTCCCACTGGCAGCGATCGTGGCCGCAGCCCTCAGCGCTTCTCCAGCAATGGCAAGGCTCCTGCAAACCAGAGCCCGCGAGGCCACGTGAGCAGCCCTCTTGCTCGCGTCGCTGAAGAATCCGCTCCCACTCTTAACACCGACAACCTTGACGCCGTACTCGTGTCCTCGAAGAGCAACGACAACTTACTCAGCATGGACTCGCCGCTCCCTCCCACTATCGAGACTTTCGCCGATCAAGACCGCAAGGATCAGAAGGAAAAGGCCGACTCGGCCATCACATCTTCCGACGAAGCGACAAAGGGCGGTGCAGCCGATGCCGAAGAGATGAAGACTGTTGAGATCTAGACTGTCTCAATGTTCACATAAAAAGGAGGAATCAACAACACCTCCAAACACTCAATGCAGAGAGAACAGGCAAGCAATGGCCTACCATCTCAGGTCTGGACTCGTCTTTTCGCTTGTACCTTTTAGACAACCCCTATTTTCTGTTTTCCATCTTCGTTTTGGTTTGCGACAGGGTTTGGGTTCATCAGGATGTTTTGTTGCAGAGACAACATTTCTTACATCCACAGAGCGAGGCCTCATTTTCATCTTATTGTTTGAGAGAGGTCAAGGCGTTTTTCTGGTGCGATTTCTTATCAACCTGCCATATTATTTTCGTCTTTCACAAGTTTGTTTTTTCACTCCAGATCCAGTTGCATTCAGAAGCATGGGATGGGTTTTGTTCGGGCAGCGGAGAGGCTCCATAATCGAGAGTCTAAATACAACGCAGAACGAAATACCAAAAATTGATATACATGATTACTTCTTCCCACTTCGAAATTCTACTTGTTAAGAGACATATTGGATTGATAACAGAATTCTTGTCGGAAGCTCATCTTTGAAAAGTCGATTATCTAAGTTTGAGCCTCCCACGAACCGTTCGATCCCATGAGCTGCTGCTTCACCTCACGACCTTGTCATTGGAACAGAAGCAGCCGTCAGTGTTCTTCCTCTTGACGTGGATCATTCGAACTCATGTATAACGTGTACTTAGACAAGGACAAGAGATCCCCAGTTCATATGTCGCGGGGTGACTGTGATATTCCTTCTGTAAATGGCTCGGTACTTAGCATCTCAGTTGAATGGGATCCGACACTTCGACCACCGGCGGGTCAGAAAGAGAAAAGATGCAAGAGAGAGAGAGAGAGAGAGATGTAGCAAAGACAGATGGTAAGATAAGGCACAGGTGTCGAAACGGGAAGGAACAACAACCCCTAAAAACAAAGACATTGAAAAGTGAAAAAGAATGATGTGAGGTAAATATGTTCAATGTTTAATGATCTTGAATATTCCAAGTCGATGCCATAACGGCAAGTAAAATCTATATACAAGTAACAACAAAAAAAGGCTTGATGCGGTCTAAACCAATTCAAGCGAGTGAAAATAAGATCGAGGTCTCGACTCCTCAACGACAAAGGTCCGGTCACGATATACCAGTATCGTTCGTCCAAAGACTCTTTAGCCAAATGTCCAAGATGCAACGACGGACGTCTATGCAATCAAATCCAAGCATCCATCAAGAACACCCTCGAGTTCTTGAACCCTACGCTCCAGGCGTACCTTCTCATCCCTCATAAACATGTACACACCGGCATCAATCTCGCAAGTACGACCAGGGATTCTAGCCGTGGTGGAATCTCTCGAAACAGGACGCACAACCTCCTTGATTGGCTCCATGGCAGAACTCCAACGGTTGTCATGTAATGTGTAATTGTTTGGATTCGGCGATGTGGGTGTCAAAGGACGCGAGCAGGATTCTGCAGTATCGGCTTCGCTTTCAAAGCCACTGTCGCTGTGCATGGAACTGCCGTCGCTGTGGCGGTTGCGGCGGGGTGTGAGGTCGTTCTGGCGAGCGAGGCGTTCGTAGTGTTCGCGGTCTTCGTGACGGCGCTGCTTTTCTGCTGCTAGCTCTTCTGCCAAGGCACGGTTTGTTGCTGCTTGTTCGGCGGAAACAGCGGCGAGGTTCTCGAGTTGAAGTTTCAAGTGTTGGGCGCGTGTGGAAGCTTCCTCGGTTTCTTCTGTTTGAGCTTCGCGTTCGGCACGTGCGGCCTGAAGGGCGGAGGATTGTTCTTTGTAGGCGGTTTGGAGGCGGTTGATAAGGAACTCGGCATTGTGGAGGAGCTCGTCAAAGGTGGCAGGGGTCTTGTCTGAGGGCAGGCCGACAGGGAAGAGTAATGAGGTCGCCGGTGTCAGGATGTCCATGCCTACAGTACTCTCTGCCTGAGTTGGAAGAGGCGATACAGGAGCATTCTTTGTAGAGCCGAACCAGGAGAAGCTTCGAATGCCGGTAGGCTTTGGTGCAGGAGCTTGAGGCTCAGGGATACGACCAGAGCCGCCGGTGAAGGATGACTTGTAAGACATGATGTACTCGGACTCTTCTTCGGGCTCTGACGGAGCAAGCGAGGAACGACGAGGTGTAAAGATGTCGGTAAAGGATGGACCCTTGCGAGGCGGTGACCTTGATGACCCGTGTTGCTCCTCGGTGTCGGTGGGGTTGAGAGCAGGTACGAAGCTGACAAGAGACCTTGCACGAGCGTGGAGTGAAGCCGTGCGGGACAGAGAGCCTTGAGACTTGACGTTTTCCGAGATGGCAGACAGGACTTGCTTGCCAAAGGCGGCCGAGACAGTGCGAGATGTGTAGGATATAGAGTTGGATAGAGGACTGCTGGTAGCGGGCGTATAAGTGGTGTTGCTATAAGAAGTATCCTCTGAGAATGCTTGGTTGTAGTTGTCGTAGTTGGTGGAGCGGACGGCGGCAGTAGATGGTCTTGCTAGGGCGACGGGCGTCTTTGGAAAGGGCGATGATGGAGGAGTTAAAGAGGAAGTCGCCATGATGAAGAAGCAAGTCGACGTCGACGGCGGGCTGGATGCTTCAGCTGCGAATGAGAAGTTTCGGCGCCTTTCCCCACTTGGTTACAACAACTAAGACAAGGTACTCGGATGAATCAAGCAAGCAACGTCTCTAGCGATTGACCAAAGGACGAGGCACGAGGCTGGGAGAAAACCGTCGACCGAGTCTTGGTTCTGATAGTCTGTTGTCTTTGTGCTGCTCTTCTGCTGCAGCTATACGTCGTCGTACAACGTCGTCGAGGGGATACAATCCAAGGTTAAGCTTTGGGGGCGGCCGAAAGTGGAGATTGACCCTTGCTGTGCAGTTGATCGAGGCTACAAAGAACGAGTGTATGATTATTGCGCGCGTTGATTGCTGCTTTGGTGTGTTGAGTGTAGAGGATGATCAGGGGTCTGTCTCTCTGCAACGACTGCATATTAATCCTGTGACTGTGCGCCTTGTTGCTGCCAAAACGCGCGTGGCTGGGCCAAATCATCAAAAGTGGCTGGGAGCAGCGTGCACGTTCTACCGGCTTCCTGTCCCAGCGACAAGGGCTGCCTTGCCATCATCACATACAAAGCTCCACTCAACCCGGACTCGTCGTCCTGACACCGCTCTTCTTGTTCCCGGTTTCTTGCCTGTGTCATGGCCTGAAAACCTCTTCCCAACCAAATCCATTTGCCTTCGTCATCTGGAATGGTCCAAAAGCCTTGAATGTCTTGCTCACAGCCTTAAGGTCTCGGTTGCTTTGACACGCGAGACGTTGAGTTCCGGCCCTCCGACCCGTTAGCAACGGCTTGCCTTTTGGCTGATCTCAATCTCTGTCTCCAGATCAATATATCGATACGGGTTCCTGCTGTACAACGACTCCCAGCCACAATCTTCACAATCGTCATGTTCTTCTCCACCGTTGTAGGAACTGTCCCTGCCTCTTGATTGATATACTGCGCAATAGGTGACCCGTTTCTTACCTATCTTGACACCTGTTGCGACATCCACTCTATTTGCATCATTCTATTTCTGTATACAGAACACCTGATGTGAAAGCCTCATTTCGCTATCTTATACGATCTCGAAGGCCATCAATGCTTAGAAGCCGTTGCTCCGACGGGCCGTCAGGCACAGAAAGACGCCATAGCCATAGCCATAACCCTAAGCGGTTCAAGGTTAGATTTCCATCAACTTTGCCATAGCTATGACATCGAGCAGACTATCTACATGTTCAACATGTACAGAAGTCGGTCAGTGGAAAGCCTTGTTCTCCCAGATATGGAGCACCAGTCATCTTGCTCCAATGCACGTATCAACTACTGCATAGGCTCTGTTGTCCTTCAACATGGCAAGCATATGCATCAACTAGCGTATCTGAGGCATCAGAATGACCCAAAGTAAGTCTGGCATATTGCAAGAATATAGAGAAGGCTTGTTCCTGATCTTGGGCCTTGAGTCTCGACTGGTAGGTTATGGTGTCTTTTGTTGTTCATGTCTGAGACATATCTCGAAAACAAAAAAGATATGACAGACACCAACACAAAGCGGTCTTACAACCCATCTTGACTCTCACTCATCTTCTTTGTTCTTCCTCGAAACATAGATCAACACTGCTCCTGAAAGATGCTACAAAACATGGCATTCATCATGCCACCTTTTACTGTTACTTCCACTACCCAACGAACCAAGTCCAACGAAACACCACCAGTATGCCCAACACGCACCAAACCTCGAAACACAAATGGCGAAGAGAGAGGTTCTGGGCATTCATGCTTCTGGGCCTAAATCGTACGCTCTACCATGACACTCTTCCTCCCTGGGGTTTCGAGTTTCTGATCTGGATCAACTGCCAAGCCTGGTGGCAATACACACACTATGGATTCAAAACAAAACATGAGCCTCAGAGCCAGGACACACAAGAGGACGACAAGTCTTCCAGTGATGAGGCAAGTGTGGGGGAGCGACCAGAGCGCCGCGCATCTGGAGACGAGCCGGAGGCATCAGGAGATCGCGATTCTGTTTCTGGAATTCGTCAAGAGGGTGTATCTGGCAGTGACATACATCAGCCTCTTTCGAATTTCACTGACCAGCATCATTGTGGACATCGAGTCGAACGGCCCTTGGAACCCCCTCATTGTCTGATCTGCTGTACTTGCGCGGATACCGGTATCTGTGCGCTGCGATGCTCGTGCCATGAGGGGAAGAATAAGACCGCAGGACTGTTGCCTAGGTTTGATTGGGAGCGAGACGATGATGGACAGGAATTTGGGGATCTTTTGTAGGTATCGCTGTTGTTGGGGTTTGTCGTGGTTATCTGTCTTGTCGGTCTCTTCGTTCGGTTAGTCATCAGATGTTGCCATCATGCTCTTCCTCAGATCTTCCTTGTATGCATCCGTAATGGCACCACACAATATCACTTCCCTCAGTCCACTCAACTCTTTCAGCGGCTCAAGAACACCTTGCACCTCGTCAACACTTCTGACGTCCCTCTCCTTGATCCTGCCAACTCCTCTCTTCTCTCCCTCAGGTACCCCCTCATTCCCATTCTGCAATCTTACAGTCAATTTTCTCAACCCTTCCTCTACCTCTGCCTTCTTCAACGCCCTGACTAATTTCGCAACTTGCAACTTCAACCCATACACCAACCCACTACCCCCAACATTAAACTTGATCATACCCGTATACTCATCAACCACATCAACAGTAACCACCACCTTCCTCACCAACCCCAAATACCGGCCCTTCACCAACTGCAAAAAGTCAAACGCACAAGAGGGCGCCAGTCCACTTGCCAACACCCATCGAAAGCGAAATTGAATGGTGTCGTAAGATACCCACAACACAAAGACATTTTCTCCGTAGAGTAGGCTTGCACACTCGTTGTGTAATTGCTTGGACACAGCTAATAAAGCGGTGTTGCCTCGATGCCATAGTGTTGTGTTTGCTGTATACTTTGCACTCGGCAAACTAGCCAGATGGATCTTATGTGCTGAGGAAGCTGCGTTGGAAGTTCCAGTCGTAGACACCAGACTTCCTGCCGAAGCCTTTGTTTCCGTGCGAGGAAGAAGGTAGAGATAAATTTTCCTTCGTAGCTCGTAAGGGAGGCGTAAGAATGGAAAGGAAGGTTTGTTGGGGAGGCGGTTCAAGGGAGATTTTTGGGAAGAATGAAGTGCAAGGATTTGAGCTGTTGTTTGGGTCATTGTGAGGGCTTTGGGGAGAGTGTGGGTTGTTGCTGGGGTAGGGAGGGGATGGTAGTAGTCGCGGCAGTTGTGGTGGCCGGTATCTGTTAGGGTTGTCATGGTGGATGGATGTGAGATGCTAGATGATGTAGCGACAGTGGTTTGGAGATTGCCCTGCTCAATGATAATACAATGAATGTATAGGATTGGATATATCAAGACAAATACCCTCGGCCATCAGGGTGACGAGTCGAATGCGGAGGTGATAGTTTATGCGGCATCGAAGTGTTGTTACCAAACGTTGATCCACAAGATACGTTCTTTAGAAGATAATAACGCCCATCAATCCTGGGGTCGAAGCTTAGCTACTGATGACCCTTGCGAGGTCGACACGTCCTCCTTGTTGTGTACATGCATCTTTGGTAAACATGAGTATTCTGTGTTCATACCCTATAGGGTTCGCAGATGTCATCTCGTGTGCTCAGGATGTTGCCTTTATTGCCAGACCCAACGCAGGGCTTCGTTTGATCTGAGTGCCTGAACACCTAGCCAAAATAGACCTCCCGTATCCATCGAGTCTGTCACCCGTCATCACCACATTGTCTCACGAACTCGTGTGAAACCAGTCGACTATACGAAGAAGCACGACTCCCTTTGCGACATCCTCCTTGCAAATTGCCGCTATGCACATCGAATTCCTCCCATCCGAATTGGTGACGGACATCTTCCTCGCCTTACCATCCATCTCCTCCGTCATCGCCCTATCCTCGACCTGCCACCACTTTCGTCAAATCTACACATCCTCCAAAAGACTCCTCATCCTATCTCAAGCAGCTGAGAACGAGTTTGGCCCAACAGAAGACATCATCCAGCTCGTCACCCACAACTCATCTCAACCCGCACACCTTCGCCGCAGCGTCCCACTCTCTGACTCCTTAATCCGCTCTATCGTGAAAGTTGGCCTTGTAGCAGCAAAATGGGAAGCCATATACCCGTTCAAGAAGTGGAAAGCCGATTATGAAAACAGACGCTCTATAACACCTACCGAACGCTTTCGCCTCAGACGAGCACTCTACCGTCTCTGGTTATTCTCTCGCGCCTTTCACGATGGCAGTATTGTTCGCTGGATGAGAAGTTTGCCAGCCTTACACCACGAAAGAACACTTCTCCTCCACAACTTCAATACTGCAGAGTTGGCTGAAATGCTGGATGTACACAATATATTGCGCGACACTGTCGCCAACAATATTTGTCCTTCCAATGGTACTGTAAGCCGCAAATTTGCAAAACGATACCCAAATTCGAATTATCAGTTGTTGTTCAACACCAATCTCAATTTTCCACCTCCGGCAGCTTTTGTACCGGATGGAACGCATTATTGCTCAGAAGTCGCTGCATCAAAGTACCACAACAAATACATTCCTACAGCCAACCATGAGCCAGGTGCTGAAGGCTGGGGAGACGATATCTTGCACTACTACATTGTAGAGGATATGCTAAAACTGGACCCCGAGCAACTGATGTTTCTCAAGGAAAATGCGCCTTATAAGAGTCAAGTGGAGGCTTATATTAGAGGGAAAGGGGATTGGTTTGATAATAATGGAGAGACTTTTGTGCAGACTTTGGAGCAGGTTGTGAGGGATCGGGGGCAGGAGATGGAGGAGTTTAGGGAGGCGGTCGAGGATGGGGAGTTGGGTGTTGCGCTTAGAGAAAGCGAGTGAGTAGAGTTGACGGACAAGACCCAACCGAGTCATTCTGGGTAGAGGAACCACGTGAACGCTTCATAGAGCAACTGTGTACCACCTTACCTTATCTTTTCGTGTTTCTCAGTTCAAAGTCTTTCCTACGTTGAACGTCATGGGATTGATGTTTCTATACTCTGGCATAGAACGACCAGGGGACAGTCGGGAACGTGATGGACACGGCATCTACACTGTGTGAGCTTTTTTGATCAAGCAATGGGTCGCGGCGCCATCAAGGTCACATGGACATGGCGGTCTGCTTTTTGCACCCAAACGTTATGTCTGACTTGCGTGTGTGACGGGCGTTGCAAATGGATGGTCATTGACTGCTATCCGGTAGTTCGTCTCCAGCGTCGGTGTGATCGAAGTACATCCTGAAGCGCACACGAGCAAGTCCTTTGCTCTGGAAACATCGGTGTCTGCCTCGGAAACCACTTCTCTGATTGCCTTTAAGGTATGCAGCCAGGGTCGGTAAATAGTAGCGATCAAACTACAAATGTCTGCGAGTTTTTTAACTCGAATGTTTTTACTTTCATTTGAATGTTTGATATAAAATCATTAGCAGCAATGATGACTCATGCTAGTTGTGAGATCATGCAACAAATCAACACCACCCGCTCAAAGAATTACTGGACTGAACATATATTCATCATCTTCTCTTGCTCCACACCTTGATGAAAGCAATCTTGTCCGCGGGACCAAGACCTAGACGCTTCACACGTCCCAGACGAGCGAGCGACTCTGCAATCTTATCTAAAGATTCCTTCTCCGGGTTGGTCATGCCTCCATTCTCGGCAGTGCGCGAATGCAAGTCATCGAGAAGATTGGTCTGGAAGGAATTCTTGCGTAGCGGCTCAGGGGCAGGAGGGTTGTTGAAAGTAGCTTCGGCAATACGAACACGTATACAATGCGTAGGCTTAGAGCACAGGTTCCAGAGGAAGGAAAAGTAAGAGCCAGGGACCGGGGTGGTGACATCTGCGGGTGTGTAGCGTAGACTGACGGGGAAGATCTTTGTCTTGACGGGTACGGTGAGAAGACTTGGGCAGAAAGGCAGGATACCTCTGCCATTGGTGGCAGTACATTCTGGGAAGACAGCGACGCAGCGATCGGGAGTTTCGCGTAGGATATCAGAGATTGGGACTAGTTTAGCGTCCTTGGGTGGTGAGAGAACAGGTGGCGTCAAGGCCTGTAGCATAGCCTGGAGCAGGGTGATGCGCTGAACGTTGCGCTCACCAGGGTACGATCGAGTAAAGACAGGGTCGAAGATGGCAGCCAAGTAGAGAGCATCAATCGGAGACGTGTAAGATGCAGCAATGACAGAGCCAGGGTGAGGAAGCTTCTGCTGGTTCTTGCCGAGAGAGCTGCAACATGTCAGCATAAGTCTTAATCCAAGGACTTTCACACCAGACATACCCCTTCTTCACGCCATCGACAGCCAGATCAATCCACCAAATACCAGGGACACCCAGCATAGACCAGAATACGGCCTTCTTGCCAAAAGAGCCAATGGGAAGCCATGAGAGGAGCAAGAAGTAGGCGAGGGCGATGGGGACCAAGAAGAAAATGCGCACAACGAAGAGGAAGACGTGGAAAGGCAGCGCATATCCCGCGGGTTGAGTTGGGATGGGAAAGAAGGGCGCAATGCCCGAGCCTGTTGTATATCAGTACATGTAGATAGATTGAGCAATGGCATAACTGACCACGATCACGGAATGCACTGTACTTCTCCATGACGATTCATATGGCGAACAGGACAAGTAGAGTCGAAAGTTCAAGTGGATGAGGAAAAAGTTGGGCTGGACTCAGACGTCATATGAATCGTCCGAGATGGCTGTTTTGGCATGTGAAGATTGGATTTGGGTCGGCATCAGGGTCGCACCTCCGATTGGCTGGAGACAACTTAAATCCTTTTTAGGAAAGCGGCAAGAGTGTTTGTTGATGCTGGGGAAACAGCCAGCCTGCCTGCTTGCGACTGCCATTTCATCAGCGACAACGACACCGACACATAGAGGCCCCACCGCCCAACGGTACACTTCCCCGACAAGTGCCATGTGTGAATGATTAAAGCATTGAACGAGATCAACCATGGTCCCCAACACTGAAAATGCCGTACGTCCTCTTCCACCTACACCCTCGACTCCGTCTCTGATATGCATACCACAGCCGGTTCGCGCATCAGGGCTGCGGCCCCCAAGTCGCATCCCAGCGACCACGGGTCTGACGGATATGTCGGCCTCTGACAATAATGCGCGCGCAATTCCGCCTCCAGCCAACCTGCTCAAGCATAAAGGCTCAGCCTGTATGTCTTAGCTATCGCGCCCGACAAGACACTCATTGACCGCTCATCTGTCGCAGTACCTGAGCCGGCCCCTAAGAGAAAGACGTTGGCCGAACGCGCTGGCGAAGCTCCTGCTCGCAACACCCAAACCACCTCCCGAGTTATGAAACGCTCCAACACGACCAACAACCTAAACTCACGAAAGCCTTCGGGAACCCACACGACCTCATCCATCCGTCCTGTCTCCGCCGCCGCTACCCACCGAACCAATTCCGCTCTCCCTCGAAACGGCACTCGTAGTGCTCTAGCCGCTCGCCCTACCGAAGTCTCACACGACGACGATGACGAAGATCTATCTTCGTCAAGCATTCTTCCAAACAAACGCAAGGGTATGCTACCTCCCATTGTTGAATCCTCTGCCCTCGTTCTTCACCATCCGCGTCTTCGTGACAAGGCTGCATCCTATGCTTCTGTCTTGTCTCGTGTTCCGTCTGCTGAAGCCTCCCCCTCCCCTTCCAAGTCGTTCCCGAAAAAGTTTGCTTTCTCGACATGCCGCAACACATCTCTTTCCACAGCATTTCGCAACCTGAGCTTGAGTTCCAACAACTCGGATTCTCGGTCTGCCTCTTTCTCTTCAACGCAGCAAGACGAGTCTTTGGGCCCAAAGACTCCATCGCAGATACCCAAGCTCAAACCTGTTCCAAAGACTCCGTGTCCATTGGAATCAGACTTGCACATCTCTAAGACCCCATACACCAAGTATTCCGTTCACAATGCTTCCCCGGGCAAGATTGTATATTTGAATCGCAATTCTAACACTCCTGCTCCAGCATGGGACACCAAAGGTCGCC